>CABHPH010155503.1:0-27388 GCA_902168325.1 Peromyscus nudipes | reverse complement strand
TATTCAAGGATCACAGCATTAGGAGGGTTGAGAAGCACTGCTATAGATGATGCTACCGGACCCTGGACAAGGAGCTTCCGGATTTGATGCTTAGCTTCCTAGGCTTTAGTTATGCTTTGGTCTGATCTTTCTTGCTTGCCTCTGCTCCTCCTTTTAGGAATGGGGTGCCTACTTACACTGTTATTGTATGTTGGAAGTATGTAATTTTTTTTTAATTTTAAAGGGATGGATGCACACTCAAAAGATTAGTTTGAGTCTTAGAAGCGACTTTGAACTTCTGAACTGTGATAGAAACTGCAAGACTATGGGAGCTTTTGAAATTTGACTGAACGGATTTTGCATTTTGAAGTGGCTGTGAGGCCATGGGGGCCAGAGGCAGAATGGTGTGTCTTGAATGTAAAATGTCCTTGAATGACTCGTGTTTGGATACGTGGTCTCCAGCTGGTGGTATAATGAGAAAAGTAGCTGATGTAATCTTTTTTTCCTATAGTTTTTTAAAACAAAGTTCTGTCAATATACCAGTTTATCTGTAAATATATATATATATATATATAATATATATATATATTTAAAATACACATTTTTTACAGAGCATTACTTATAGAGGATTAGGGTTAGTTGTAGAACAGGATTGAGTCAAAGAACCAAAGGATATCAAGTTAGAAGTAGTTTGTATTGTTTAGTGCACAGTCTGCATTCAGATTTACCCAGTAGTCTCAGAAACCATCTTCTTATAGGAATTTGTGTGAATTGGCATATAAGCCAGGCCCACTGATTGTATTTACTTGCTATCAAAACAAACCATTGGTCAGAGATGCTAGTGGGACATGGTTGTTGTAACTCTGCCTGTTTGTAGAGAGAACCAACCTGAGATATGGAAAGAGCAAGGGGCAGGGGATCACAGGCCTCCACTTTACTCAAAGGTGTAGGACTTCTTCAGTTTTGTGTTTGGAACCATTTGGAACCACTCCTGCAGTGGATCATGAGAAATAACCAAAGCAATGATGACATACCTCAAACCCAACCTTTGGCTCAATTTATTTAAGTGTGGACTGATTTGAACCTCTGTGCCCAGTGCTCTCTCATGTCGTATTTGTCGATCAGTGTTTCGGTGTTAGCACTGTATTCTGGACGGCACAGAGACAGTAACTGAAGTGAGTGGAAGACACACGCATGTTGTTTATGGAGAAGGATGCTGTGGGTGCACAATGGGAAGGGGCTCATCAGGGACGGCCTTCCTCCGGAAGAAATTACTGCGCTGCTAGTGTACACTCACCTGCTAAGGGAAAGGCACTCCAGGTAGTGGGAATAGAATTTTTTTTAGGGAGTAAAACTTTCTAAAATGCAACATTAGTCTCAAATAACAGTGTTTTAGAAGTAAAACAGTGGGTGTTTGCTCCATGAAAAGAATTCCATTTTATCTATAAAAAATATGCTTTTGGATTTTTAATGGGGATGAGTTTGGCAATGGCAACTTTTGGAAACCGGCTGGGCTTTATACTGCTCATCCTCCCCTGCCTTCTGCCATGTCCAGGAAGAACAAACTGTGTCCGGCAGATCTAAAACTTTTCTTTCTTTCTCAATCTTCCTTTAACATCTCCGAAGCTCTTCCTTGACGGATAAAGATAAAAACAAAGTATAATGTTAAACATTCCCATTTCATTTCTGAGACAGGTTTTTCTCTGGGTAGTTCTAGGTGTCCTGGTACTCAATCTGTAGACCAGGCTGGCCTTGAACTCAGAGATCTACCTGCCTCTGCCTCCCAGTTGCTAGGATTAAAGGTGTGCGCCACCATGGCCTGGCCCATTCTTTCTTTTTAACTTTGGGTTTTGATTATTTATTTATCATGAATCAGTGATTCTTGATAGAATAGGTGACCTGGCTTCTGGTTTAAAGCCAAACCTAAGTGACAGCTTTGAGAATATTTTAGGGAGCCCCAATATTCTCCCTGCTGTTCCAAGAGAGAAAGAGTTAATCAGTTCTAATGGAATCACTATCACCCAAATGGTGGTACCTAGGAATTTTGTGACTCGACCGACAATGTAGGTGGCCTGCAACATGGGAAGTGTACTCATATTCTCACTGAAGTGGCCCTACAGAGTTTGATGGACACAACTTGATGCAGCATAGGAGATACAGGATATAGTGTCAATCCTGTACTCGGGGGTTTGTACTATCTAGCTCATGGTCACTAGCTGTTAGAAACTAGTCTGGGTCTCAAAAAAAAAAAAATGACCACACAAGGCAAGGCAGAAAGTTTTACTTCTGCAGAAGAATGTGCAGGCAAGCCAAATCAGGCAGGCAAGTATACCCACCAGGGATCTCAAAGAGTTCTTATGTCTCACTCTGAGTGCCTCACATTCTTATGCAACTGGTTAGCTTAAGGTGGCTCAACTTTTAGAACAGGACACAACTTTGAGAACCTACTTTGATGTTAGGAAAATGCTGACTGGGGAGGATTTTTGCCAGATGTTCTTAAAAGTTTTGCAAAGTTCTTTAAAGATGGAACTTCCTTTATCTAATTTAAGCCTTTGGTAGAAAAGATGGCACTTTTTTCCCACACTTCCCACACAGTCAAGTGATTTTTAGTATAACCATTTCTTTGTGACAGAAACTTCCTAAACATGGTATGCACAACAGATCAGTAAGGTGCTATGTTTTATTGCTTTCCATGTTACTTAGAACATCCATAAGCAAATACATTACACATTAAAGAAAAGATATTTATGATACTTGTTAAAGAATATTAAGGTAGACCATATAGAAGGACTATCAGAGTAACAAATTAGGTTTTACAGTATGGACAAAAGATTGGGCTCAATTCTGAGTATAATATGCAAAGACAAGAATTTATCAGCAAGAAGAGTCAGAATTCTGACCCAAGTTTCAAAGCCCATGCTCCTAACCACTGTGCTATCCCGTGGCCTAACTGGATACAAATACTGAACTAAATATGGAGCTAGTAACAACTGCTTTTTTGTATTCACAGGATTAGTGTATTTAATTGCTTTTATTCTGTCTCATTCCAAGTTGGGTTTGGAGAGGATCTGAGAAATTAAGTCAGTTCTAAGAGAGTGTTTCCAAAGATACTAAAGGAAGGGAAACAGACATTCACTTTGTACCTATTTATATCAGGTACAATGGCAGAAACCTTCACAGTTGTAAGATTTAACACACGTAGTAAATGCCAATCATCCGTTTGGTAAAGTCCTTGGATGGCTGGACAAACTCTTGACCATTTTGTTCCCTGATGTTTTTCATAGGTCCAGGAGGAGTGTGAATGGGGTGTGACCTAAAACTGCAGCAACTGCTAGTTCTAGGAGCTTCTTGGGTGGGGAAAATGATTTTTAAGAGCACCACTGTATCTTCTAGGAGCAGAAAGAATGTTGCCCAGGAAAAGGAGGGAGGTATCTTCTCCAGAGAGTAGCTCGTTGGGGAAATCACCTGCAGGTGATCTTGCTAAAATTATCCAGCTCTTTTGTGCAACACAGTCTTCCTAGTAGAGATCACTGCCTCATATGCCATAGAATATTTTAGAACTTCCTCCTCTGCTAGGTAAACACAACAAGTTCTGAGTTCTTGAATCCCCAGCCCTTGGGAAATGTTCCTGAGATGAGAGCTGATGTGTAAAGGCTTTTTTTAAAATTTTTTTTCCCTTGTGGCTTGTTCCATATCTCACCCTCTTCAGATAAACTCAAAGCAGCAAAATTATCTGGTCTGTTGTGCAAAGTGGTTTGTGATAGGCAGATATATCAGGGTATTAAGAAATCAGTTATGTGCAAACAGGTCTGTTTCAGTCTTTAGTAAAATATACCCTATCAGACTGTCAGGTTTATCTCACTCCGTATGTGAGGACTGGGCCTTTCTTAATTCCCTAGGAGCTTCCTAACCTCGTGCGTCTTGATTTAATGGAAATGTTCTTCCCAGCTAGCAAAGATACACTGACTTCGGATTTAACTCTGTACTTGATCTTGGTGGTGTTGTTCCCAGCTGTCTAAGACAGCAGTGTGCTTCTCTCTTCAGCTCTCAGCTTCCATACATAAAGATTATGGGACCCAGTGAGGGTAGAAATAGGTCTTTTGAGGAGGAAAGCAGGTGCCTGATCACCTCCGGAAGACTATTTTGTCTTTTGTTTTTTTGCTTTGTTAACAGAGAGCAAAACGGATTGACATTGTCTGCCCCAGAGATTCTCACAGGGTAGCAGCGTGCAGGGTGTGTAGCATTGAACCTGGTGTCTTGTGCTCAGTGAGTGATTCGGGTGCAGGTTGCATTGTCCATTGGAGCAGTGAGGAGCCCTCCTCCTGGTAATGTGAAAGGAATGTATTCTCTTGGGGTCTGAGGACCCTTCTTGAGGACACCCCTCTTCCTACCTCCCCAGAGTCACCCAGATCTGCATCATTTCTATCACTGGGGGTGAAAGTAGGTCCACGAGCAGGGCAATGGGCTTTAGAGGGTTTCAGGTCACCAAGGTTGCCAGCACCAGGAAATAGTGCCATAAGTTCTGAGGCTGGACCAGTGAAAGAGCTGCTTTCCCATTCACAGGTTATGCTCCAAGTTTCTATGTTCTCACAAACACAAGGGGGTTGTATCTGGAGCATGACCAAGGTTGACAGGGAAGACAAAGCTCTTTCTCATCTTCTGTGGGAATAAGGATGGGAATGGAGACCCATTCCTGCCTCCTGCCCTCCTATCTCTGGGTAAAGGCAATGTAGCCTGAACCAGGACCTGAGTCTCTTGCTACCATTCCTTGTCAGCATTATAATACTGCTCTGAGCATGAAATAAGATATGTATACCATCTGCCCTATGGTAGGTCGCACACACACATGGCTCTCCTCAATTCCAGATGCACTGCCAGGGGCAGCTCAGGGTACGCTGTGGAGTGGCTGCTCCTGCTGCTGCTGTTTGCATCTAGACAGCATCTAGGTAAAGTAGACACCAGGGCACACTGAGAGTGGGGAGAATACGTTGAAACACAGAAACAGAGGAGTCTGCCTGTGGAGTGGGCTCTGGGAATGATAGTGGATGCTGTCAATGTTCCCTGCAATATTCTCTTGGTCCACCCTGTAGGTCATTTGTACCTTGGATGGACTGTTTCCATGTCATTACCAGTGCACTATTCTGCTTAACGCTTTTCTCTGGCCTTCTAAGTATGTTATGCCTGAAATGCTGTGGAATTAATGTCCCTAGGAGCAACTCCTAAGGGTCTGGGAGTTGATGGATAGAGAGTCCAGTTTTGTTTCTTGACGGAAGTTGGCTCTAAGCTGCACACTACACAGTCTAACATAAGACTCCTAGTGGGACTGAGCCACAGTTGTCCACAGCAGCAGTGTGCTTACTGTTTACTGTAAGGTCTAAGACTGCCCTTTTGGGTGAGAGATTCATTACAGGAGTTCTTGACACCATAGAAAGACAAGGTGGGAGCACTGTGGAGAACTCAGGCCCACAGGGCAATATGAAGGTTCTTTTCTTACAGGTTTGAGAGAGAGAGAGAGAGAGAGAGAGAGAGAGAGAGAGCGAGAGAGAGAGAGAGAGAGCAGAGATTCTATGCCATGTGGTTGATGAGAAGCCCATAATGCATGTTTATGATACATGCTTTCCCTGTAGTCCGTGCCCAGCACTTTTGCGTGGGTTCTGGTGACTGAACTCAGATCTTCACGCTTACAAAGGCAAGTACTTTACTGACTAAGCTATTGCCGAGTCCCTGGTACCTCCAGAATATCCAGAATGGAAAAGTCCCTACTGAAAGAAAGCAGCTTAGTGGTTGTCAGGAGGTAAGGCCATGGGAAATGAGGAGTGACTATTTAATGGGTGCAGGTCTCTCTGTGTAGCCTTGGCTGTCCTGTGACTCTGTAGACCAGGTTGGCCTTAAACTCAACAGAGATTCGCCTGCCTCTGCCTCCAGAGTGCTGGGATTAAAGGCGTGTACTACTACCGCCCCGCCAGGTACAGGATGTTTTTATGAGGCTATGAAAAAACTTGAACCTGGAGAAGTAGATGGTTACACATCATAAAAGCATGAACCACCATAGAATTGTACATGTAGAAATGATTAATTATGTGAATGTTATCTCAATGGAAACAACCACCATCACCACCACCACCACCACACAAACCCCACTACCAATGACAACTAGGAAGGTTTTTTAAAAACTGTGATTCCACACCCACAGTTCCACATTCTGATTCGCCTGTTGGAGGGCATACTGCATGCTTTCTTAACATAGGTGTGAGGTGACTGCCTGGCTTGGGATGACTCATCACCATTTATTAAGCAACTCAGTGGCTGGAAGCAGTGCATTTTGGGTATTTGCTGATTATTTTTTTGCAGTCTTAATGGGGAGCTTGTGAGTAACAAGAAGTAACATCTGATTAGAGAAGAGCTATTACTCTTTGAAAAGCATCATTAATTCCAAAAGCTTGTGTCCTGAGCTATGCGGCAAAGTGGAGACAAATTAGGGTACCGTCTAGAGGAAAGTGCAGTAGACTTGCCCTCCTCAGGATGGAAACCTGATGTCATCTGTTCTAAGCAGTTAGTCTGGCTCTGAGGGTGTGTATGCATGTGTGCATGTGTGCACATATGTGGTGGGCTTGGGAGAAGGCTGTGGGGAGGTTGGTGAGGGGCAAGCTTTCTACCAACGATTCTTCAAGCAGCTTCTAGGCTTTGTTGTTTTGTTTCTTCTCTGATAAAAGGACTGTGTGTTTCTTCTTTGTCACAGAGCCCTTCTGGGGCCTAATTAATCCTGTGGAAAGGGCAAAGAACATTGCCAGCAGACCTGGCTCCTAGAGTCTGCTCTGGGATCCAGGGTGCCCAACCAGAGCGTACTCCTTTTGCTGGGTCTTGTTTTCAGTAAATCAAATCAAAGCAAAGCAAGATTTTTCTCTCAGCCCTTTTTAGGAATGGATTCTGAAATGCAAATTCATTTTTAAATTTGTTTATTTTTTTGAGTATCACATACGTAAGTACTATATTTATGTCACTTCTACTCTCCAGCTCCTGTCTTGTTCCCTTCCTTCCTCCTCAAATTCATGACCTCTTTTTCCTTAATTATTATACACACACACACACACACACACACACACACACACACACACACACACAAATATGTTGCCCTATGGCATTTTAAAAAATCCTTAGGATCATTTGTTCCTCCTTTCTTCTTTCTTTCTTTATCCCTCCTTCCCCCTCCTCGGCTAAGACCCCCCCCCCCCTTTTCCTATTTCCCCTTCATAGCACCGGTGTCCTCCTGTTCTTCTCTCTAGAGCATCTTCTCTCTCCACAGCACCTCTTCAGTTTCCTGGTTGTGCCATTGCTCCAGGCTGTACACTCACATCTAAAGATTTGGAGCTAGGATCTGCAAATAAGAGACAATGCTTGGTGGTTGTTTTTCTGACACTGTGGAAGGTCATAAGAAATTCAAAGCACTTAAACCTCATGAGACAGGTTCTTACACAGCCCAGGCTACTGGCCTCTGACTTGTTATACAGCTGAAGATGACCATGAATTCCTGATCTTATTACAGTTGCCTCCTAAGTGCTGGGATTATAGGCATGCACGCTGATTCTGTTCTTTTATTTTTCTATTCCTGAAATCACAGTAAGGCAGGTACTAAAAGACAACATGACTCCACCCCAAACAAATAAAAACAACCCCAAAATAAACACACACATAAACAAACAACAACAAAAACAAACCTTAGTAGCTAATGAATAGCATGAGCAGGGGTCAAGGTTGTCTGGATAATCTTCATTGTCCAGGCAAAGGTTGTTCTGTTCCTTAAGCTCATCATGGTGCACATTGAACACATAGTATGCATTATGCTTTGTGCTATGTTCTTTCACACATAATCCAGGGTTATGTCACTGGATAATATTCTGAGGTTTTTAGTGTTCCTGCTTTACAAATCAGAAAACTAAAGTCCAAAGAAATTGCCTAACATGCTCTAAAATTCACAGCCAGGATTTGAATGCAAGTATTTTGTTTGTTTGTAGTTGTTTGAAATAGGTCCTTAAGTAGCCCAAATTTGCCTGGAACTCGCTATTAGATCAGTCTGGCCTAGAACTTACCAGAGATCCACCTGTCTCTGCCTCCTGGGTGCTGGATTTAAAGATGTGCACCACCATGCCTGGCAGCTAAGATAAATATTAATTTAAATCAATGTTCATTGTCAGTCACAGACTTCTACTGGCTTGGAGAGTCTTTAGGCTGCAGGTTTTCATGTTTTACTCCCCAGAAAACTAAGTAAAGCCATTAGTGCTCGAAGGTTATGATAGAGAGCTATAGTGGAGCCCCAGTGAGCCTCTTGTGAAGTCTCCTCCCTATTGGCTACATGAACTTTTTTGGCTAATGGAGATTAGCAGACAGGACATAAGTACTGGCTGAGTACACAGTTGTACCTTGGTCCATCTGCTAGAACAGCCTGGCTGGAGCCCAATTACCATGCTACCATGAAGTCTAGGTTATCCTGCTGGAGAGAGATCACAGGAAAAAGGCAGCTCTGGAGACACCAGATGAAAAGAAAGACTGTGGGATGGAGAATGCGAGGCTCTGGTTGAATTCCTTATGGAATGTGTACGGCATGGTTGAAGCAGCCAACACAGAACAGAGCAGAAGAACCCACAGGCAGGAGAAAACGTCAATTATTTAAGTTGCAATGATTTGGGGTGTGTGTGTGTGTGTGTGTTTCACACAGCAACAGAAAGCACTCGGCCTCAGGGAAAACAGGCTGTGAGAGCTCCTTTTCAAAACTTCCCAGTCAGTGTTTCCACAGATGCCATTTAACCACACTCCCTGGCTCTGGGAGGGTAGCGAGTGCTCGCCCTTTGCGAGTTGCCTCTGTGTCAGCTCTCAGCACACCATGCTAGTGAGTCCTTGGGTGCTTCATTTATCTCATTCACTGCTTGTTCTGGTCAGATCTCACTGGAGATAAAGGCAGCATAGCAAGCCTCCAAGAACAGTAGATTCTAGAATAATGCCGACAACCGGCTGTCTTTACCAGACACAAACCTACATAATTGGTTTCACTTTAGCAAAAATCTCATAAGGTTTAAGGCAGTGGGTCTGTTCAGCTAGTCTTGACAGTTAACACTCACATCCATACGGACAATCATATAGAAAAACGTTTCAATATGAAATTAGAGCGGATGAAAATTGGATAGGCCAAATCCAAATTATTTCATCTGTTCTTGTTTTCGGTGTATTAAAAAAATTCTATCAGTTGATTGATTGGTGTGTGCGTGTGCATGCGTGCGTGCGTGCATGCGTGCGTGCGTGTATGTGTGTGTGTGTGTGTGTGTGTGTGTGTGTGTGTGTGTGTGTGAAGGACAACTTACAGGAGTCAATTCTCTTCTACCACGTGAGACCCAAGGACTGAACTCAGGATGTCAAGCTTGGCAGCCAGAACCTTATCTGTTGTGCCATCTAGCCAGCTCTCTCTCTCTCTCTCTCTCTCTCTCTCTCTCTCTCTCTTTTCCTAGAAGGACAAGACTTTTATTTATAAATGTTAGTTGCCTCTTGAGTGACCTCAAGATGGATGCCTATCCAAAGGCATAACAGTCACCTGACCCCGTTCAGCATTCTCTATCAGAAGCTGCTACTTCAGTATCTGTAGATGTAACCAACCATCTTATTAAATAAGAAGCACAGAGCCAATGTAAAGATAAAAGCCCAAGAGGTCAGAGCTAAGAGCCTTACCTGCCTGCTTCAGCTAGCCTCTTCAGCCAGGAGACCTCTCTGAAAAAAGGAGCTACTTCCTGTGTGTTTGTCTTATAAAGACTTCCTGTTCTGCCTTCTCATTGGTTATAAACCCAACCACATGACCGTCTTGTCACTGCCTGTCTGTAGGTCACTCCAGGTCTTCTATGTTTGGTATTGAGATTAAAGGCGTGTGTCTCCAATGCTGGCTGTATCCTTGAACACACAGAACTACCTAGTTCTGCCTACCAAGTGCTGGGATTAAAGGCGTGCACCACCACAACCAGCTTTCGCTATGGCTTGCTAATAGCTCTGACCCCTAGGCAACTTTATTTATTACCATACAAATAAAATCACATTTCAGTACAAATAAAATACCACTATAAGTATCTCCTTTCCTCTTTGGCTCTCCTACTTATCGACATCTATGTTATTGGATGGCGATTTTAGCTGCTTTGCTTGATCCATGAAGTGCTAGTGGGCCTTTGCTTGGATGAGTGGGCAGGTAAGCTGATGGCAAGGGCAGATTAATCAGGGCAATTTTTGTGGGGGATGTGTGAAGGAGGTGGTGCACCAGCAGAGCAGAGCTGAGTCAGAGAACAGAGTTGGAGGGCTATGTGCTGAAAGCCCCCCACTTCTTTGTTTCCATGTCTATGGAATCTTCAGTAAAGTATCTATAACTGGTGACTTTATTCTTTTTTTGAGATGTGTTGAGTATTGAGTCCTGGGTGTGAGTGGTAGGAGACTTTCTATGGAGACCCACACTTCCTGTGTTCTGTTGGTAGTGTTTGTGGCAAGAACTTCAGTGGTACAATTGGTAGAAATTGGTAGTTACACAAAGCTTCCCCCCTCATATTAAGAGTTCTCCTGCCTTCTGTGTGCAAACCAAATGGATATGATAAGTCAAGGACCAAGCTCATGGGGAGGGAGGCTAGCGGTAGGCAATGGGGCTGCCATCACCTATCTAATTCTCTTAAGAGAAGTCAAATTTGTTTGGTTAGAAATTACCAGCTCCTGGAGAGAAACTGGGATTGTCTTAAACTGCCCAGGGGATTCCACTGTTCTTTGCCAGTGTTTAGGGAACGGGGCATATGACCAGGTTCTGGCCAGTAAGATGGAAAGATGGATTCTTCATTGGGTGAGTTCTATAGGATAGCTGTATTTAGAACAGAGATCTGTCTTAAGAAATGTCCCTTCTTCTCTGTTGCTCAGAACCAGCTCCCCCTTATAGCTCCAAAATGGTAATGTTTTTTAGTTTTCAGATCATCGCTCTTGATGGTGGCCTTACTTCCATTTTTGAATTAGTAGCTTTCAGACAAACTGGCAAGAAAGTTTTTAAAAGGTTAAAAAACAGACAAAACAAGAAGAATAAATGCACGTGGATCTAAAATAATCCTGTCATTTTCAAAATGCTACAGACTTGATAAATGGTGGGAGGTTAGCTTACACTGTGGGTAAGAACATGCGTGGGTCTGAGTCAGGAAGACCTGGGTTTGAACCCACGTTAGCTTGGGCAGGTAGCAGGACCTTTTTCAATTTATTTCTTATTTTGAATGAGGTTAACACATATTGACATGTTAATATGTTAACATATCACATGTGCTGTCTGCTTAAACTGGCAGGAGTCACCACAAAAGTAGTGACAGTGGAGTCCCTGCAAGACACTGTCCCAAATGATCCCAAGACAGAGACTCTTGGGATTCCAGACAAAGAAACATTAAGCACCAGGGTGACAATTCCCAGCCATGAGTTAGGGAAGTTGTTTAAAGACAGCAGCCATTTCCCATAGTGGATGGTGAGACTACAAGGTTCTGCCAAAGCTTGTCTACAATGAGGAGGTCTACTTATAGAGTTCATATTAGTGTTTTAGGTATTTTGGTTCAGGGCCGGGGCTAATTTCTGTTGGTAATTTGGACCACAGCCTAAACATCTTAATCAGTATTTGAGAATGCTCAAGGGTCCAAGTTTGGTTGAGGCCCATAGGGACAAATCTGCCACATGGACTGCTTCACTGAGGACCAAGAAAAAGATAGAAATTGGAGCTCCTGGAAGAGGAGATGAGCTGTGTGTTAACATTTGTGGATACTCATCATGGACCAACACTTTGTGGATTTCAGAGGAAAACCTTAGTTATCCTTGTCCATTTCACAGAATAAGAACCTGAATGATAGAGAGGCAAGGTAAACCCCAATATCAAACAGAAAAACCTGTGAAATGGGCTTCAAATTCAAGGTGCAGGTCACTATAAACCCTGTAGTAGGTAGCTGTTCTAGCTATAACCTTGAAGCACTGCCCCTAGTGAGGTAACAGGTAACTGTTACACCTGCCTATGACCTTGAAATACATGCCCCTGGGGTGTGGCTGCTCGGGACCCTTAAGACCTGGGATGCATGTACATGCATCTCTTCTCTTCCTTGTGGTATTGGATGCTGAGATCTTGGACCAGGCAAATCAATGTGGGATATAGTTCAGCTTTCCCAGACCCTACGATAAATCTCCCATGGTAGTGATTTAACCCCTGAATAAATTCCTTTGCTCGTTAAATAGAGTCCATGGATTTCTTGAATTAGAAGCCCTGCTCTAAAAAATAAGCCAAGTATTGCATTTAACCTTGGTACTTGGCAAAGGCTATATATGACTGTTGTTGTTTATAAATATACAATAAATCTGAAGTACTGTTAGATACATACATTGCAAATTCTTTAACGTATTTCAAAGATGACAAAAGACTAGTAATTCAAACTGACAGACACAAAGAAATTTGAAAATATCAAAATTAGTGGTTTGTAGTGTATCCCATAATCACATTCGGTATCTCCCTTCATCACTGTGACAATTACCTGCCGTAAACAATGTGACAGGAGGGATTTATCACAGCTCATCATTTTGGGGGCTCAGTAATTAGTTGTTTGGTCCTATGTTCTTGGGCAGAACATCACAGTGATGGGAGCAGGAGGAAGAGGGAAGGAGAAGGGGAAGGAAGAGAGGGAGGAGGAGGAGGGAGAGGAGGCTGCTGTTCACCTCGTGTCACAGGAAGCAGCACATCTCTAGTTGTAATCTACTTCTCTACCTCAGTGCCACATCCTAAAGTTTCCAGCGCCTTCTAAGATAGCACTAGCGGATGAGGGCCAAGTGTTCAACATGTAAGCCTGTGGACGAGATTTCATATTCAAACCACAGTGTTCTGCCCTGGACCCCTAAAGGCTGATGGCCAGCTAATGCAAACTATAGTCAGCCAATCTTCAAAAGTTCTGAAAGTTGTAGGGCTTGAAAGACAGCTTAATGTAGTAAGAGTGCTTTATGCTTGTCTTAGTTAGGGTGACAGTTGTTATGATGATACACCATGACCAAAGCAACTTGAAGGAAAGAGCTTATTTGGCTTACACTTCCATGTTGCTGTTCATCACTGAAGGAAGTCAGGACAGGAACCCAGACAGGGCGGGAGCCTGGAGGCAGGAGCTGATGCAGGCCATGGAGGAGTGCTGCTCACTGTCTTGCTCCTTATGGCTTGCTCAGCCTGCTTTCTTATAGAACCCAAGACCACCACCCCAGGGATGGTACTACCCACAATGGGCTGGGCCCTCCCCCATCAATTGCTAGTTAAGAAGATGCCTTATAGACTTGCCTACAGCACAATCTTATGGAGGTATTTTCTCAATTGAGATTCTCTCCTCAAGCTAAGATGACCTTAGCTTGTTTCCAGTTGATATAATAAAACTATCCAACACACTGCTCAACCTTGATGACCTGATTTTGGATGCCAGCACCCACATGAACCAGGGACGGTCTCACATATACTGTAACCCCAGTACTGTGGAGGGTAGAGACAGGAGGATATCTGCGGCTGCCTGCCTGCCAGTTTAGCTGAAGTTAGTATTTAAGAATGTTCATTGTTGTGAGTGAGGTTAAAGCCATATTGACCCTACTATGATGAACTCTGGCTTCAGGAAGAGACCCTGCTCTAAGAAACAAGACAGAAGGGCTGGAGAGATAGCTCAGCAGTTAAGATCACCAGCTGCTTTTCCAGAGGACCAGGGTTCAATTCCCAGCACCCAGATGGCAGCTCATAACTGTCTATAACTCCAGTTCCTGGGGATCTGACATCTTCACACCAATGCATATAAAATAAAGTTAAATACATTATTTAAAAAAAGAAATGAGGCAGAAGAGTGGTATAAGATGCCCACTTCTTTTTCTCTGCATTCATGTGCATGCACCACACACACACACACACACACACACACACACACACACACACACGAGTCATCAAAGTTTTCATAGAACTGGCATTGTTCAAAAGTCTAAGTTAAAGTTTCCTATGAGGCCCAAGGCAAATGCTTAACTGTTAGTTCCTGTAAAATAAGAAACAAGTTTACATACATCCAATATAAAAGTACTCAATACAAACATTCCTAGTCCAAAAAGGAAGGGCATGGGTATAGCAAAGGAGGTTGGATCCAAGCGTGACTGAAAAATATTAAGGTGAACATTTAATCCTGAAGCTTCCTGTCCAGCACCTGGATCATGTGGACCATGATATGATGTCCAATGGCCCTGGGCATCCCTGCCTCTATATCCTTGCTGCCTGTAATCCAGACAGCCTCATTGCCTGTGGTATTCTTTCACAGGCAGTCCATGTTTTTAGCATCTCCAATATACTTGGGTCTCCATTACAGCTTATGTTGAATCCTGACAGTTTCATGCACTTTTCTGTCAGCATCTGCCTGCTAGGACCCCAACCTTGCCACTAATTACCTGGCTTTCTATGCCTCCCTTTGAGCCTCCAGGACCCACAAACTCCTCTAATGTGTATGCCTGAAACTCCAACATCAAATGGACATAAGCAAGGTCTGTTGCTTAAATAGTAACTGGATCTCTTTTGACCATGGTTGTCAGCTGTCACAAGAATAGCTTGGGTTGGGTGGCGGTGGCACACACCTTTAATCCCAGCACTCAGGAGGCAGAGTCAGGCAGATCTCTGTGAGTTTGAGGCCAGCCTGGTCTACAGAGTGAGATCCAGGACAGGCACCAAAAACTACACAGAGAAACCCTGTCTCCAAAAACTAACCAACCAACCAAACAAACAACCAACCAAACAAACAAAAGAATAGCCTGTAGTCCATGGCACAGTTCTTCCTGTCTGCCTTCCCATCAGTATTTTGCTGTTGTAAGCTCCTAACAAAATTACCCCTTAAGATTTGTTCACAACATCCTAAACTTTTTCTAGTGTGCTTCTTCAAAATTTCTAAATTTACCCCCAAAACCAATTCTTAAGACTTACAAACCACATAGTCACATTCAGTCACAGCTGCAAACCCTTCTTTAATATTAATTTTTCTGTTAATTGATTTAAAAAGATTAGTGTGTCATAGTTTATAAGAGGTGGTCAGGGAACAACTAGGAGTTGCTGTTTCTCTTCTTTGACCATGTAGGCTCTGGGGATTGAACTCAGGTCACCAATTTTCACACTGTGCACATTCACCTGCTGAACCATCTTGCTGGCTCTTATTTTAGGTACTTTTATATTGCTCTGACCTAACACCTGACAGAAACAACTTAAGGGAGGAAGGATTTATTTTAATTCATGGTTTGTGAGGGTTTGGCCCATGGTTTCTTGACTCACATTCTTGGGCAGAACTCCAGAGAAGTGGAAACATGAGGAGGAAGAGGAGAAGGAGGAGGAGGAGGAGGAGGAGGAGGAGGAGGAGTGTCAAGGACTATTGGGGTCCAGCCTTTTCCTAGGGTCTGTGGAAGAATCTACAACCAGCTGAGGACCTAATATTAGAGATATCAAATGAATCTACGTACATGAAACTCTTTAGTCCATTCACTTTATTCTTCCGAGTTAATTCTCTCTCTACACAGCTTCTTTTCTGCTCTCTTAGTTCCTTTCTTGCCTGATTCTCTCTACATTTTTCTGATGTTCGCTTCATGTTCTTAGTTTTCTCTATCTTAGTTCTACCCCATCACGGTTCTCCATCTTAGTTCTCCTCAAGTCTCTGGGGTTTATTTACAGTTATATACCCATGCAATCAGCAATACTCTTGCCAAAGCAAAGTCACATGGCTTGAATTTTTTCAGCGTCAAACAGAGAGGTGATAAGCTCTGCACAAAGAGCAGTAATTGTCAGCTATCATTTGCAACCCAAAAGGGAAGTGACTAATGGGCAATGAATCAACTAAAGGCTAAATTTGGCTAAGAGATCTAAAAAGGGGAATTTATGTGCTCAAACTATATTCTTAGAAGTAGTTAGGGAACATGTTAAGAGTCTATTAAGTCACTAAGTCATGAGTGAAATAAAACTGCCTTTTCTTTTTCCTTTTGGAACGTATCTGTTTCAGCTTATCTTGGCTGCCCTGTTTTCTGTCAGGGCGGGGGAAGTGTAGCTAGGTAGCCTGTGTCACAGCTAGATGTACCTGATATGTAGAAGCCCTTTTTTTCTGAGTTAATTGTTAAAGGGAGATCTTTAGAACTAGAGATAACACTTGGAAAAAAGGAGGGTTAAGCTTAATTAGTACATCTGCCTGGCCTGGGCAGTTGTCTCAGTGTAAATTTTAACTTATCTAGGGAACTAACAGATAGTCTGAATGCTTATCTATCTGCAGTCTGTTCTAGGAGGTCTGGGAAGTATCTCAGATAAAATACCTTTGTCCAGAGATGGTCCTGGCCGGATGTTTGCTAATGACGATAATTACAGAAAGGCCTGAAATTAGGGGTCTTGGCTGTGTGACTGTTGCCAGAACAGTTGGGGGATGTTATCCAAATACTCCAATTGTATCGGGGAAATTGTGCCCAAAGAATGAGCAACCACACTGTTAGAAATTCTTAGGAAAAGAATCAGATGGGAAAGCTATAATAGCACACAAGAAATTAATTGCAGGAAACAGCTGATATATTCAAGAGCCAGTATCACCAATACTCCTTGAGTTTTGGCTTTATCCTCAGGAAGAGCCCTGCTCTTCCAGTCAGCTGAATTCCTACTTCATGTTTCTGTGGCTCACAGCAGAAGAGGTTTATCCCATGGGGGACAAGATACATACAGCAAGAAGGGGCCCAAGACAAGATATTGCCTTCAAGGACATGCCTGGTTCTTTTAACCAGGCGACTGACATATGACCACCAGCTAAGGATCAAGTACTAAGCACATGAGCCTATGGGGATAGTTCATATTCAAATAACATGTAAGGGAGTTATTTTAAGTTCATGGGAAAAGTCTTCACTTCCTGTGGGCAGATGTGTCCTGCATGTGTATACTTCTGTATATCATCTTCCCATCATTTCCTGGTCACCTTATTTACTTTCTTGTTGGATCCCACTCTTGATAGAGCATTGAACAGGGGTCCTAGGCTTTGACTCTAGGCCTGCCTCTATTGTTATCTGCATTTCTATACTATGCAAAGGGAAACATCTTGGTTTGAGGTTTTGACTGCGAGCCCTGAATAAATGAATGCATTTACTAAGTGTTATTCTTAATCACTTTCTCATGAATCAGCCCATTTAATATTTACACTGATAGTGTTATTAATTTTAATCCTTACTCTTTCACTTTTAACTGTTTGATTTAAAAGGATTCTCACTTGAGATACGGAGTTTCTTTTAGCTGTGTAAATGAGAACAAATAGAAGGGCTGTTATTTTTTTTTCCTGGTTTGAAGAAATACTTAATGTCTTCTAGAAAACAAAAGATGTAATTTCATTCCCAGAGCAATGTGATTAAGAGGACCAAGTAAAATTAAAGACCTAAGAGGTGAGTTTATTTTATGGTTTGGGTGACTCAGAAAGCTGGTGTGCCAGTGCAATTTGGTGACACCAGCTTATGCATAAGTAGATATAGGCACTGTAAGGCACAGTCATTGGTCCCATTTCTTCACTTTTCCATGTGCGTGGAGCTGTTACTCTGATGTAAAACTTGAGTTTTACTATGAGATGTGTGTAGGGCAACAGAATAAGACAGAAATGATGGCTGCCACTTAAGTCTCAGTGAACCCAGGGAACTATGTGATTCAAGGAGGAAAGGTGAGTGGGTGGACTTGAAATACAGTGAGAAACAGGGCTCTAGGGAAGAAGGAACTCTAGATAATTATATTAAGATAGAAAGGGGTCTTTTATATGAGGTATTCAACAATTGCTGATTGAATTTAATCATCAATAATTATGACCTGCAGAATGAATATATTTTATATTAAAAAAAACCCAATGGGCTGGTGAGGTGGCTCAGGGGTAAAGGCATCTGCCATGGAGTCTGATGACCTAAGTTTGATAATCAGAGTCTATGTGCTAGAAGGAGACTCCCACAAATTGTCCTCTGACTTCCACATGCATTACCCTCAAATAAAAATGTAATAATATATATTTTTTTAAATCAACAAACTGGCTGTAGGAAACTGCTTCATCTTGGTTTAATTTAACCTCTATGGAATTTTTATTTTTCGAATTTATAGAAGCATAAGCAACAGTAAACCAAAGAAAATAATTATAAAGATGGATATATACCCCAAATGACAGGTTACACTGGTGCATGCCTGAAATGATAACACTTGCCACCACAATGAGTGGGAATAGATCAGCTTGGGCCACATAGCAAGAACCGTCTAAAAGAAAAGAAATTAGGTTATTGTTTTGCTGGTTAAGCCTTGAGAGCACTGTTTGACATGACAACAAAAGGGGCTGGAGGGATGGACTGCTCCTGCAAAGGACCAGGATTTGGTCCCCAGTAGCCATGTGGTGGCTCACAACCATCTGTGACTTCAGTTACAGCTATCCAATACCCTCTTCTAGGCTGCCTGGGCACAACTTATCTTAGGGTTACTATTGCTGTGATAAAACACCATGACCAAAGAAACTTGAGGAGCAAAGGGTTTATTCAGCTTATGCTTCCACATCACAGGTCATCATCAAAGGAAGTCAGGACAGGAACTCAAATAGGGCAGGGACCTGGAGCCAGGAGCTAACACAGAGGCTATGGAGGGGTGCTGCTTACTGGCTTGATCATCATGGCCTGCTCAGCCTGCTTTCTTATAGATCCTAGGATCACCAGGGCAGGGGTGGCACCACCCACAATGGGCTGGGCCCTCTCCCTTTGATCACTAATTAAGAAAATGCCCTAAAGCTGGATCTTATGGAGGTATTTTATCAATTGAGGTTTGTGGTGATATTTTATTTGTGCTCTAACAAATAAAGCTTGCCTGGGGATCAGAGGAAAAAGCCAGCTGCTATATTAAATATAGAGGTCAGGCAGTGGTAGCACAGATCTTTAATCTTAGCATTTGGGAGGCAGAGATTCATCCGGATCTCTGTGAGTTCAAGGCCACCCTGAGAACAGAGCCAGGTGTGGTGGCACATGCCTTTAATCCCAGCACCAATTAACCATAGAGGTCTGGAAGTCTGTAAAGACAAGGCAGACAGGAAGTGATAGAGCTGGGCAGAGAGAGGAAGTTAAGATGGCAGAGCACAGAAAGGTATATAGGCGTGAGTAAACAGGAAGTAGCTCTCTCTTAGGCTGAGGATTTCCTAGCGGTAAGAACTTGTGGCTGGCTTGTTCTATCCCTCTGATCTTTCAGCTTTCACCCCAATATCTGGCTCTGGGTTTTTTATTAATAAGACCATTTAGCAATTCGTGTTACAGAGGTTCCCGCCTTTCAGATGACTGTAGCTTGTGTCAAGCTATAAATACATAAATGACATAAAACTATCCAGAATAGGTACCAGGCATGCATGTGGGCACTCATACATGCAGGCAAAACATTTGTACACATAAAATAAATAAATTTAAAAAAATTAAATGAAATCAAGAAAGATATAAAACTATTCCCTAAATGCAAGGGCCTGGTATTACCTTTGAAATCAATAAAGTCACTTTGGTGGGGGGGCTGCAGTAAAGTCACTTTGGGAGCCACAGATGGTCATCTCTTTCCACAGAAGCTCTGATACCATCTCTGTAAAGATGTTTCCCTGTGGGTATAAAAAAAAAATTATTTCAGCACTCGGGAGGCAGAGGCAGGCAAAGGCAGGCAGATCTCTGAGTTCAAGGCCAGCCTGGTCTGCAGTGAGAGTCCCAGGACAGGCTCCAAAGCTACACAGAGAAACCCTGTCTCAAAAAACCAATATATATATATAAAATATATAATTATATATATTTTATATATATAATATATATTATAGATATATATATTCTTGGGGACTTTTATACATTCAGACTGTGTATACATACATCATTCCCACCTCCTCTTCTCTCCCCTCTAACTCTTCTCATGTGCCCCCCACTGCCTCTGAATTCAATTTCATGGCCTCTTATAGCATTGTTACTGTTACAGATATAACCTACTGAGGCCATTTAGTGTTGTGCATATATGTCTACATTTCATGCTGACCACTTGGGATTAGATAACCTATCAGGGGGTTCATCCCTGGAGAAAATGTCTTCTCCCTCTTTCAGCAGCCACTAACTGTCTGAAATGCCTCAAGGAGGGGTGGAGGCTTGGGAAATTTCCGCCATTGACTTTGGTATGCCAACTGGCATTGTTATTATGCAGGTCTTGTTTAGGCAACCATATTGTTAAGACTTTACCAGAGCAGCTTTCCTGTCATGTCTAGAAAACGCTATCTTGCAGCAGGAAGCCTGGTCCTAACTCTTAAACTCTTTCCACCCTTCTTCCATGGTGTTTCTTGAGGCTTAGATGTAGGTGCTGGATTGCAGATGTGCCACTTGAGTCTGGACAGTCCATAGTCACTTTATTTTTTTAATGTTTTGACCAGTTGTAGATTTCTGGAATAATCTTCACCTACTCCAAAAAGGGAATGCTTTGATGAGGGTTAAGAGCTACAGTATCTATGGGTGTGAGGATCAATACAGTTAGGAACACAGTTAGGAATTTTACTGGTTTATGAAAATGGCAGCAGCATGTTTTCATCTCAGGTCTGTGACCTCTCAAACCATGGGTAGTTGGTTAGGTTTATAGTACTAGTTATAATTCCCTCTTATTGCACAAGGTCTTACGTCCAATTAGACAGCTTTTAGTTACCCCCAAGATAAAGCATCACTATTGTACCATTGAGGATGTCTTTCTGGGCGGGTCATTGTTGTGATTTGTAAGCATTACAGCTAGGTAAGACCACCACTTAGTTTTTCCCTTGGATAAGATCTAGTTTTCAGGGAGGAAACTTCCAGGTCAGTTACAGCTCAGTTCTTCCAAGTCCTGTGTGCAAAGTGTGTGGTGTTTTTAGCAATGGGGTCTTACCCTCAAGTTCTATGAGACACTGGGGTAGTTGAAAGAAAATGACCCCCAAAGAGAGTAGCACTATTAGGGTGTGTGGCCTTGTTGGAGGAAGTGTGTCACTGTGGGGGTGGGTTTTGAGATCTTTTACTCAAGCTTCATTCAGTGTGACAGTCAATGGACATCCTGTTGCCTGTAATATGTAGTACTCTAAGCTCCAGCACCACATCTGTCTGCACTCTGCCATGCTCTCTGTCGTGATCCTAATGGATTGAATCTCTGAAATTGTAAGTGAGCATCCTCAATTAAATGTTTTCTTTATAAGAGTTGCTGTGGTCATGGTGTCTCCTCACTTAACTAAGTAATAGTAAACCCTAGTAAGACAGGCACTCAAGGCAATGGCAATATCCTATATTGTGTTGTGAGTCTCTTGGAGTCCCCGAACAACTTTAAGGAAGGTTTCCTTTGTCTAACTCTACTTACTGCTTTGTTAGGTAGTCAAGTGTATGTCCCTTGAGAGGAAGATTATCACCCCATGTGGCATACATAAATACATACATACATATATATATGCATATATATGTGTGTGTGTGTGTATTTTGTCAGGCCACAGCAATGAGAAAAGTAACTCACCCACAGGTCATATTCATATAATATTATGTATAATTAAAAATAACATTAGTAACATTTCTTTTCTCTTTTGGTTTCCTTTAGGATTGTTTCCTGACCCTAATATGGAGTCTGGTTCAAAAGCAGGTGGATGGGATCAGTCTGGCATATGCAGATGTCCTTTAAGTCTTAGTGAATTATAGACATTAGGTTTCCTTTTCCAGTGTTATTTCCCACTACATGGTAGTGATAATTAAGAGCAATTAAACAAGTCCTTCTTATAGCCTTTAGATTTCAAGCCCAGGCCTTTGGCAGAAGGCTAATCACAATAAAACACATGGTTCCTTGCGGGCAGACAGACAATGCGCAGAGCACATGTGAACCCATCTCCTTACTGTGGGCCTTGACCGGCATCTTTATTTTATCACATCTCTTTCCTGCTCTGCTGGGATAGGGCTTCAGAAGCTTGCTAAAAGAACAGTCCTATGTGTCAGATGTAGTGGCATTCACCTGTAATCCCAGCTTTCAGGAGACACAGCAAGAGCATGGTGTGTTTGAGACCTACCACATTTACCTAACAATTTTGAGGCCCACTTGGCTGCAATATCAACACTCTGTTTCAAAAACAAAACAAGCAAAAACCTCAAGTCCCTCCCATGAGCAAATCAGCGCCAATGACAAAACAAACAAGGAAACAACAAGTTGCAGGAGAGTCAGCCGCTAGTCACAGACAGTGGCATGCTGCATGAACCAGTTCGCTGCGTCGGTTCCGTTCCATCCCATAGCCAGCAAAGGCTGGTGCGACCACTAGATTTACTTCATGACCCAATGCAAAGTCCAGACTGAAGTTGATTGACACTGGCTAGAATTTGCCATGGGATAAAGTACCAGCAATTGCAGCACAGTATCAAGAGTTGCTTGAAGAAAATTCCATTTCGTTGCAGAAAACTGAAAATACATACGAAAAGCAGAGAGATGGGGTAGTTAACCTTCAGGAGCCCATTGCTTCCTTTACCACCTCACGGTCCACCTTCTCTTTTCTGTTTCCCTCACTCTTACCTGGTTATTCCAAAACCAATTTCAGCCATATTAGATAATCTGTAAATTTTTTTTCTAGCTCTATTGAGATATAATGAACAAATAAAAGTGAAATATGAGATGATTTGTTGTGTCTATATTGTAAATCACTGGCCACAATCAAGCTAATTCCATTCATCACTTCTCACAGCTGAAAGTTGGGTGCATTTTGTTTGATTCAGAGTCTTGTTATATAACTGTAGCCCAGGATGGCCTTGAATGCAGTGAAGTCCTCCTGCCTCAGACTCTTGAGTGCTGGAATTACAAGTGTCTGTGTCTTTCCAGAGAAAGTAAGATCTATTATCTAAGGAAATTCCAAGTATGCAAGGCAGGGTTACTAATAGAAGTCATTAACTGTAGTGTGGACTAGGTTCCCGGACCATACTCATCTTAGAACTCATTTATCACTTTGATTAAGCTCTTCCCATTTTCCCCACACCCTATCTCCTGACAACCACTGTGGTACCCTCTGGTCCTGTGAGTTAGACTTGTTCAGGTTCAGTCTATGTGAGATCATGTGCCACATGTTTTCCTGCATGTGGCTTATCACATCTAGCAAAAGGGCATAATATCCCTCCCCCGTTTAACTTTTTATTGATTTTTTGAGAATTTCATATCTTGTGTCTTGATCCCATTCATCTTCTCATCCCCTCTCACATCCCCCCTCCATTCCTGCAACCCCCCCCAACAAAACAATATAAAATTTAAAAAAAGAGAGAGAAAAAGAAAAGAAAAAAATCTCATCATGGAAGCCGTGGTGTGACATAGTGAGTCACAGAGTATACCTGTTAGTTCCTACATCTTTACTTGCAAGTGTTCATTACAATGAGTCATTGGTCTGGTTCAAGGCCTCTGGTTTCTGCTACACTATTGATGCTGGGCCCTCACAGGGACTCCTCTTTGATATCCTGTTGTTGTCCCGTGTCATGGAGATCCTGCAGCTTTGGGTCTGCAGGACCAGCCCCTTCATGTACTCCGGGGAATCTTAGATGGAGGGCATGTTGGGGTAGGCTAACTCACTGCTCTGGTTCTGGGCCTGGGTGGTTGCTGAGTTGATCAGCTTGCCTGCTCTCTCTCATTCTTACCACCAGGGTGAGCTCTCCAGCACTGCCCTGGCTAGCTTACTCTATGTAGCAAGCAGCAAAGGACAGGCCTGATTCTCCTGCTCTCACCCCCCTTCCCCACCTCAAGCCGGCTCACCCACATCAATACCACCAGGACCAGCTACTGGTCCTGTGTTGCCTAGGCAAAGTGCAGGGGCCACTCTTCCAAGTGCTGCAGCTGGTGAGAGGCAGGGCTAGCTCATTCTCATGACCTCAGGGCCAGCTTTCCCACCTGCCACAGGTGGCAAGGGGTGGGGAGCAAGCGGGGTGGGGGGCATCTCTCCTCCACCCACTCAGCCCCACGACAGACGAGTAGTGGGACCTACCTGCTTTCCCACGCTCACGACCTTGGGGCTGGCTCACCCGCACCTCTGACAGCAGGGTCAGCTTCACTTTGCTGTCCAGGTGAGGTGCAGGGCCACTCTCCTGAGTGTTGCAGTTGGTGAGGGGCTGTCAGCTCTCCAGCCTTCCACAGGTGTCAAGAGGGGAGGGGTGGAGGGCATCTTTCCTCGACCATGCCACCGCATGGCAGACGAGGGGTGCGGGACCAGTTCTCTCACTCTCACGCCCTCAGGGCCAGCTCCCCTGTTCCCCTCCTCCCCCCAACAGGGTCAGCTCTGTTGTGTTCCCCAGGTGAGGTACAGGAACCACTCTCTCAAGTGCTGCTGCTGGTGAGGGGCCGGGCCAGTTCACCTAACGTTGCAACCAGGGAGGGGCGGAGCTAAGTCTGTGCAGCCCTATTCTCTTCTTCTTTGGTGTTAAAGGGACATTAATACAGACAGTGGCTGCAGCAGGGCAATGGGGCCCAGACATGTCCCTTGGCAGCAGCCCAGGTCCGGATATCGTCATGGCCTCTGGTGGCAAGCAGGCTACCCACCTCAACCTGCTTCTCACTTCCTCTTCAGATCTGCCTCTCTCTACAGGACATGAACCATTTTGTCACTCTCTCTCTTCCGTACCCTACCATATATTTGCTTACCATAATAGCGCCTGACCGCCTGGCACTGCAAAGTCCTGGGCAGTCTCTGTGTTTTCTCCTCCCTGCCCAGGGTGGATAGCCCTGGGTAGGTGTCATAATCTGAAAAATTTAAATAGGCACCCTTAAGGATTGTTTAAAAAATATGCATTTAGTATCTATTTTAATCTTAAAAAAATTAGTAATAATTCCCTATTTTACCAAATGTCCAGTTAATTTTTATATTTTTGCAATTGCTGCATTAATGTTTCCTTGTAATTTCCTTGAATGGAAATCTAAATAAAATTAATACACTATGATTGGTTGATATGTTTCCCTGTCTCTCTCTGTCTCCTTCTGTCTCCATTCTCTCTGTCTCTGTCTCTCTGTCTCTTCCCAACCCCTCTGTGTGTGTGTGTGTGTGTGTGTGTGTGTGTTTGAAAGAAAATGACCCTAAAAAGGAAGTGGCACTATTAGGAGGTGTGGCCTTGTTGGAGTGGGTGTGGTCTTGTTGGAAGAAGTGTGTCACTGTGGAGGCAGGCTTTGAGGTCTCATATATGCTCAAGCCATGCCCAATGAGACAGTTCACTTTCCTGTTGCCTTTGGATCAAGACGTAGAATTCTCCAGCACCATGTCTACCCATATGCCACCATACTCCCAGCCACCATGTTCACTTCACCACCATGATGATAATGGACTAAACCTCTGAAACTGTAAGCTGCCACCTTAATGAAATGTTTTTCTTTATAAGCATTGCCGCGGTCATGGTGTCTCTTCATGACAATAGAAACCCTACTTAAGACTCTGTGTGTGTATGTGTGTGTGTGTGTGTGTTGAGTGCGTGGATGCACTTGCCAATGTGCACATCTATGGAGGTCAGAACAGAACATCTGGATCTTAATAACACTTTGGGCTTATTGCTTTGAGAGAGGTCTCTCACTGGACCGGATGTTTACTGTTTCAGCTAGGCTAGGTGGCTAGTGAACTCTCAGGACCCACCTCTTCCTGTTCCCCAATGCTGGGGTTAAAGAAACACACGGCAATGCTGGGCTTTTTACATAGGTGCTGGCATCTGAACTCAGGTCCTCACGCTTGCAGGGCAAGTGCTCTTATCCACTAAGCCATACCCCCAGCCACTAGTTAATGTTATGTAAATAGCCCATATAAGATTCTTATGCCCCTTCCTCAGCATGTTGTAAGTTATCTGTTGAAGAAATCCATTGCTTGTGTTACAATTTCACAATCAACCAGGTACATCCAACCTGCAGCCCATGGGCTGCATGCACACCAGGATAGCTCTGAATGCTGCCCAATACATTTGTAAATGACAAAACCATTTCTCAATGTCAAAAGACTAGACACATTTGGTATACTTCACTTGAGGCCCCATTAGCTGGAACATAGCTTCACAAGCTGCAGGTAGCCTCCGTGTGTTCTCTGGTTGGCTTTTCTCTGTTGTTAATTTAGGGGTCATTGATAGTCACTGACCAGAACAAGTAATAAGAGCTAAAGAAAATCATCTACCCCCAAACCCGGGCCATAAACCAGGCCCAAGGCTTCAAGAGACTCACTGCCCGTGGAATTCTGGAGAGCAGACAACCCTCAACACAGATGCTGGAGCAAAAACGGGCAATCTGACTGTCTCACATTCTGCAGTTAAAACAAAACAAAACAAAGGAGCTTATCCAGAAGAGCAGTTCACAAGGCCCTTCCCGCTCCCCGCTCCCCGCTCCCCGCTCCCTGTGTCCCACTCCCTGTGTCCCACTCCCCGCTCCCCACTCCCCACTCCCTGCTCCCCACTCTCCACACAAAAACTGATTCCCAGACCCTGCATGTTGCACTCTCCTGAGCCCTGGGATACTAAGCTGCAGAACGTGGGGACACCAAGCTCTTAGACCAAGTCTACTATCACCATTTTGAGGTTGAACTGAGTTGACTTTAATTTCCTCTGCAGCTTTTTTTTTTACAAGAACACGTTTAAAAGGAATTTCTTTTAATTTATAAGTGACAACTGAGAATGTAATAAGAAGAACCAATTATTCTCTTTCCTTTAGATTAATTTGTAAAATATATTTTGGGAAGGCAGAGACAGGTGCATTTCTGGGGCTTAGTGGCCAGCCAATTTAGCCTACTTTGGGGAGTTCCAGGTCAAAGAGAGACCCTGTCTCAAGAAAATAAAATAAAATAAAATAAAATAAAATAAAATAAAATAAAATAAAATAAAATAAAACAATCAATGTGGACAGCACAGAGATTGTTTTCTGGCCTCCACCTGCACTTTCCCATATGCACATGCACCTACCTACTCTCATATACACCACAAAAGCAATCGTGTAAGCACACCACACACACACATGCAAACATGTTGCTGGAAGGCCAGAGTTCAGCAGGTCAGAGAAACTGGAGAGGAGATGTGGATAGGTGAACTACTGGATAGATGCATAGACACGCAGGGACTTTTCTGAAGGCCAGAGCTTAATTCTTCATTTTATTTTTCTTTCTGCTGCTTGTTCCAACTCCATTCTTTTTCTATATTGTTCTTCTATCCTGATGTTTTCCTTCTTCTTCCCAGTTTTTCATCTTCTATGTCTTTCCTGGTGTTTTCTGTGGTGATATATTGTGTATCCTAATAAACTTGCCTGAGGATCAGAGGACAGAGCCAGTCACTAGATTAGACATAGAGGTCAGGCAGTGGTGGCACACCTTTAATCCTAGCACTCAGGAGGCAGAGATCCATC
>CABHPH010155502.1:33850-49149 GCA_902168325.1 Peromyscus nudipes | reverse complement strand
GTTGGGTCTGAGCGGCTGTGGGACTGGCAGGCTTCTTGCTAACTGTCCTTATATCTTAAATTAATCCATTTCTATAAATCTATACCTTGCCACATGGCTCGTGGCTTACCGGCATCTTTACATGCTGCTTGTCCTGGCGGCAGCTGGCAGTGTCTCCTTCCACCTTCCTGCTCTTTTTATTCTCTCTGTTAGTCCCGCCTATACTTCCTGCCTAGCCACTGGCCAATCAGTGTTTTATTAGCAACACATTTGCCATACAGAACATCCCACAGCAGTTCATCATTGGAAGATTCTAGGAAAGCAACATGAGCTAATTTATATATCTGAAGTAAAAGAAAAACCCAGAGACAAATGTAAGAGAAGGTCTAAGTCTATCTCAGGACTTTTCTATAGCTTCATCAAAACACCATGGCCAAAGCAAATTATAAAAGAAAGCATTTAACTCGAGAGCTCATGGTTCTAGTGGGTTAGAGTCCATAACCATCATGGCAGGGAGCATTGCAGCATAGTAAGCAGAGATGGTGCTGGAGCAGTAACATCTCGAGACAATAACCACTAGGCAGAGAGAGAGCTAACTGGAAATGGCATGGGCTTTTGAAACTTCAAACTCCACCCCCAGGTGATACACCACCTAATTTTTCCCAAACAAATGGTTCTACCAACTGAAGACCAAACGATCAAATTATGTGAGCCTATGGAGGGCATTCTCATTCAAACCACCACAAAGGAAGAAAGTAATGAGAAGGATTAAACACAAACAAAAACTTTACGTTAATATACCTTGACTTACAGCTTTTACTTTGCATAATTAGTGTACATAATTTTAAAATGCTAAATCCAAGTAAGCCAGTCCCTTACTTGTTGAAAGTTGAAAGTAAAATGAAGCATTCACTTTGGTTCTTATCATATTTAACTTGTTTTAGTTTAGGTTGCCCTAGATAATTATATTTATGAATATAGCATATCGTGACATTTCAACACATGTATAAATTAATACTGATCAAATCAGAACAATTATCATCTACCTTCCTTAATTTTTATGCTTAGAACCCTCAACCTCTTCTTTTTATTATATATACAATGAGTTATTGTAAACTATAGCCATACTACATGCTGATATTATCACTGAGGTTGTATTTCAATTGCCCAAAGATTGAAATATTGTGGCATCAATTAGAATGATTTCAATGACTTAGAATTCATGAATATGTTAAAAATTTCTCAGTCATAGTATAAGCTAGAATCATCCAAAAATTAAGAAAAATGGGGAATGTTGAAATGCATAAAATATATATGGATCAATCATAGTCTTTTTTATCATTTATTACCATAAAATGAATACAAATATAGCACAAAATTTGAACATTATTAAAATGCATGCACACAAACACAAGCCATACATGTTGTCACATATAACTGAAATAAATGTAAAAATGTATACAGACATGGCATTAAATCATAACTTTGCAAATTAACTATAGTATATAATATACTAATGCAATAATTTCATACTCACTTTCTATTCCTATTGAAGTGAATTGATATGCTCTGGCTCCCTGCTTCAAATTCTTTGTGTCATTCTTGCTTCTGTGTGAGCAGTTCATCTTTCTGAGCATCACAGGAAACAAGAGATCTTGCATTATTCCCATATATTTTTTACCATACACAATACATATAACATAGAAAGTAAAAAATATCTGTTAATTGATCATGATGTTGACAAGGCTTCTGGGAAACAGGAGATTGTTTTTCTTAAACTGAAAGTTATATGTGGAGATCAATCAGAAGAAGCAAAGAATGAACCCCAGAGAACTCTAAACATCCTCAGTGTTCATAGATGAACTACTTGCCACTATCCCTCCCCAGTCACCAGGGGTGCAACCATGAACATCAAGTAGGACATCTAGCTGTGACCTAGTATCATCAGTGTTAAAGATGCCAACTTTAGTGCCAGTGTTGAAGATGCCAAGTTCAGGCCCCACATTTGTAGTACCTGTTGACAGGGACATAATTAACAATGGGAAAGGTACTAGGAAAAATAAATTGGTCCAATATAAGAAACAGAGATACTTTCATCAATAGATATGCAACTAAGTAAGATTTATTTGTACCATTACTTTTCCATAAAAGAAGAATGGCCGTAAGAAATATTTTGCAGTGTGAGACAGGACAGTGTAGAGTTAAGTGCAGTTGCAGAGAAAAGGATATGGAGGTAGTAAATGTTATAGACCCTGGTGGATTTTCAATTCAAGACAGTAAAATTGCAACAGATAACAACCATTATAAATTCTATCCACCTCCTAGATGTCCTCCAGGCAATTATCAGCAGAATTACCAGAACAGTGAGAGTGAAAAGGGAGTAGGGACTGCATAGCATACCAAAGACCAGACCCAAAAGTTCTGTGCCTCTTACAGAATGAGGTCCCCCACCCTGCTGTGTGTAGAGGCCTTCTGGGCATCCACCACAGTATCCCAACCCTCCTGTATAAGGAGCAGTGATGGAGGATACTGATATCTGGCATACAAAAGTATGAGGCAGGTGAGTGAGACAGAATATGCATTGATACTATAGACCACTGTTCTTCAAGGGTGTTTCTGGCTCATCGTAGACAGCTGAAAAGTGAAGAAATGAAAAACGTGAAGAAATTAAGACATCAGACTCAAGTTTTGCAGTCACCTTGAACATTGGTACTATTGAAACTTCAATTACCAACACAGATACCTAGAAATCTTCAAACCATAAAATGGCCAAGGAACAAATGCAGCCAAACCAACAGTAGAAAAATATCACACACACACACACACACACACACACACACACACACACATGAGGTTGAGCAGGACAAAAGTAAATAAGCATCAGCCATAATCTACCCTTAACAAGAAAAAGTGTCCATGAAATACATGCCTACAGACAGAATAAGAGAAACAGAAAGGATTATACATATTTACAAAGTATCTGGAAAATAAAAGAAATACAGTAAAAAGTTGAATAGGGAACACATAATTAAATGATAAAGGATTTATAAAGTTTCATAGAAAAAATTGTTCAATACTTAAGTATTCTAAGAGTGCTACATTAATACAATGTCTGTGAATTCTTTGTAACCAGTAATGTGCTGAATGATAGGAAAAAAAACACAATCCCCACCATATGGTGTGAGAGTAAAACAATGGGCAGGTAAATAGCCCCCATAATGTGAAACTATTCACTGTGCAAATTCATGTGTATACCAAACAATAGTAACTCAAAAGGCTCTTGTCTTTCACAGTCCCAGCAAGATTGTTGTCATGAGCAGATTCACCATCTCTGTTAGCAACTAAGCAACACTCAAATAACTTGTAGGTGAATCAGGGAGAAATGAAATCCAGGCTACCAGGCTACAGCTCCTACGATAGGATGAGAAGAAAAACACGTAAATTATCAAGAGAATGGTGGAGATTTCAGCATTTCTGCTATGAAAGGCATTTCTGAGCTCCTGGCATGTATGCTTAGCAATATGGAATTAGAGAGAGCAAATTCCATTCGTGTTTATAACAAGTGACCTTCCAAAGAGTAGATAAGGTTAGAATCCATGTAGACAAATGGAGAATGGTAAAGAGGAAGGTTACCTAAGCAATAGGCCAGATACCAAGAAGATGATTGAAATTCATTTCCAAAGTCAGTCCAGAAAATGCTCACTAATCAGTCTTCCAGGAGGATGGTGCCAATTGGCATGAATGTCAGAAAAGCCTGCCCATATCAATACAATCAGTGTTTGACAAGAGACATCAGATTTTGCCAGTGCCTAAGCAAACAAGCTGCTGCAGAATTAATAAACATCTTCTTAAGAAAATGCTAGCTGATTTTTTAAGTGATGATAATTTTTGAAATCTGGCTTAAAATCACAGAGAATTTGCAGAGAATCAATGATGATCTGTTATTATTCTCATAAGAAAATAGATTTTTAAAGTTGCTTTGACCTTAGAGGAAAATGCCCTTTTACTTTAAAAATCTCATTCAGAAGTAATATCTTCAAGTGTTTTTTGAAGTATGTTTTCCAAAGAATACAAATTCAGCCAGAGCTTTCTTCCTGATAAGACTGTAGACACAACCTGAAGAACTAGAGAGATAAGAAAATATATTTGATTAACCTGAGAGCAAATCCTAAACTATCTCTGTAAATACAGAGCATACAACTTTTAAAGAGAAACTCATACACCTACAAAGGTTTTAGAAAAGCTGCCAAAGGAGGCTTAAGTGTGCATATTAAGAAGGGCTGAAAAAACAACATCCACCTGCAACTCTCCCAGGAAACTGCAACCTGATTTGAGAGCTAAGGTGTGTGGGAACATACACTGAAATATGTAAGCATCCTTCTTAAAATGCCTAGACTTTTCTTTTCTGTGATGCTGTTAAATGAATGGATTCTGAAACTTGATGAAATATCTAAAATTAGCACTACGTGTTTTACAACTAACTCCTGGTGTGTGTATATATATATATATATATATATATATATATATATAGCTTAGGCTAGAATTTTGTGGAGGGTCTGCTCTTGACCAGATGCTACCCATTGCTCACACCTGAAAAGGGCTTTAATGGCCTTTTCTTTTTGAACTATTACTATTACTATTCTTAGCATAATTCCCCTGGCCTTGCTGGGAAAGGAATAAAAGGCTGGGACCTAGAGGCCAGTGATTTCTCACCAGGAATAGACTGCAGGGTTGGAGAAAACAAGGTAATTATCTTTAGCAATGAAATTCTGTTTTGATAAGGCCATGGGGGAGGGGGCAATGTGACAGGATAAATAGGTCAATTCATTTATTTCAGTTTCCCTTATTCAGCAGCCTTTTGGCTCTTCTAACCCAGGAGAATAGAAGCCCTGACAACGCATGGGTCAGCAGAGCATATGCTGTTTAAATAGAATCTATCAGTGCTTTGCAATATGGCTGGTCTTCAAAAAACATGGCTTTCCTAAAAATATCAACAGTTCAGACTCATCCTCAGTTGCTCTGTGTCTCAGTGTCTGCTTTTCACCAGCTAACCACTTCTATTTCAGAGCTGCTCTACAAAACCTGCAATCCCTCATAAAATTGCACATTTCCCTGAGCTTCAAATATTTTTCCTAGCACCTGCTGAAGTTAGTTAATGAACACTTTCAAAAGTTTACTGTTGAGCTACAGCAATTGTCTGTACTATTACAAAGTTAGATAAACTCAGGAAGAGTACTTCTCCCACAAACTAATGTGCAGAGTAAGGCACACTGACAGCCATTCCCTACTCATTAATTGGCATTTTACCTGTAAACATTTTGATCTTTGTGAAAGTCTCAGATCATTCCATTTCTGATTACCAATCCTTTGTCTTGTATCAAGATGGTAGCACTGGATAATCTGCAACCTGCAATTCCCCATCAGGAAGATTTGCACAGTCTGTTCTCAAACTCCTCCTTCGCATATCTACTCATAGTGTCTGAACCCCCAAAATCAGAAGTAATAAAACCACAAGTTCTATTATATTTATGATCTATGACAGGGAAGAGCTATGCCTGTATTACTAATCTATTAAAGTGTAATGTAAGAGATTAAGTACAATAAAATAAAATGTCAAATGAGATAGATAGATAGAAGGAGATAGAATAAAAGTTATTTTTTTGCTGTGGATATTGCTCTGTATGCTGTGAATGTGTTGCTCTGATTGGTTAATAAATAAAACACTGATTGGCCAGTAGCCACACAGGAAGTATAGTATAGGTGGGATAAGCAGAGAGGAGAATTCTGGGAAGGGAAGGCTGAGTCAGGAGGAGCTGCCAGCCACCACCATGAGAAGCAAGATGTAAAGATACTGGTAAGCCACAAGCCATGTGACAAGGTATAGATTTATAGAAATGGGTTAATTTAAGATGTAAGATCTAGCTAGCAAGAAGCCTGAGCCATTAGGCCATATAGTTTTAATTAATATAAGCCTCTGTGTGTTTACTTGGATCCAAGCGGCTGCAGGACTGGCAGGTGAAAGAGATTTGTCCTGACCATGGGCCAGGTGGGACACAGGAAAACTTCAGCTACAAATGGCACCCAACTTTTGTAAGGTAGCTTTAAAAAGGAGAACATGCTTAAATTATGTATTAGTTCATTTGGGCTGCTATAACAAAAATACTTTAGACTGTAATTTATATGCCACAAAACTCTTTGCTAATAGTTCTGGACAGTTCAGGTCAAGGTCCCAACACATTTGGTATTTGGATAGGATCTGTTCCTCTCAGAGAGCATCTTTTCTCTGTCTTCATTGCAAAGTGGATTAATGAGCTTTCTCATAAAGGCACTAATCTCATTCCCAAAGGGTCTACCTTCATGATCTAATCATATCCCCAAGTCCCTACCTGTGTTCCAATTTGCTCTCTGTTGCTGTAACAACACCATGATCAAAAGGAACTTGGAGAGGAAAATATGTTATTTGGTTTACACTTCCAGGACACAATCCATCATTGAGGAGTTTCAGGGCAGGAGCTCAGACAGGAACTGAAACAGAAACCATCAAAAAGTGATGATTACTGGCTTGCTTCCAGGCTCAAGTTTGGTTACCTTTCTTATACAGCCCAGGACCACCGATTCAGGGACAGCACCACTCACAGTGGGCTGAGCCCTCCTACATTAATTAGCAATCACAAAAATGCCCCCACAGAATCCCCAAGGGTAATCTGATTTAGACAACTCCTCAGTTGAGACTTCCTCACATAACCCTGGGCTGTGTCAAATTGACAGCTGAAGCTCATACCATCATGTTGGAGGTTTGGCTTCAACATAATGAATTTTGGAGGGATACAATCATTAAGCCACAATGTACGACCACTGCCTCTCCCACATCCATGTTCTTCTCTCTTGAAAAATATGTTTATTGCATTTTAATATCATACAGAGTCTTAACTCATTTCAGCATAAATGCAAATTAAGAATCCAAAGTTTCATCTAAATATAATCTAAGATATGGTTGAGAGTCAAGGTATTATTTATTCATAATGATGAATTACTGACACATAAGTTTTTCTCACTGTTATAAATTACCTGAGGGAAAGCTTTAAAAGAAAAAAGGTTTTACTTTCTCCTTGTTTCAGCTGTTTCATTCTAGACTGGCATATATGAGGCAGGCTATTATAGTGGTAGGCAAGGGTAACTGAGGAAGCTACTCACATAATAGCAGCTAGAAGGAGAGAAGAAGTGAGGGAGACAGGGAGAAGGAGTGAAGAAGAGAGGGAGGGAGGGAGGGGTAAAGGGAGGGAGGGGGACAAAAAACCTATCATACCTAAGAATATGTCACACGTGACCCACTTGCTTAAAGTAAGCCTCACCTCTGAAAAGTCTCCATGTTCTCCCAATAATGTTATCATATTGTGAATCCATTACTGAATCAATCATCTACTCATTAGTGACCTAATGCCCTCTTAATGATTGTGCTCATCAACTGTGCCCAAGCCTCCAACTCTTGAACATTTTGCAAACTGAAGCAACTCTCCAGTTGGAACCTGTGAACTCAGACAAGCTATGTGCTTCTAAAAATACATTGGCAGGACAAGCATAAGATGAACATCAGCTGTGTGAGACATTCCCTGGGAGACATGACATAAACATCTATTCAACCCAGATAGGAAACCAACAACAGATCAAAGCAATGTTTATATCAAAGTTAAACTTGAAAAGCCAATAACTTTTATTGGGGTTACTTATAGGAATGTGGGTGAGGGGTTACTTACAGAATCAGAAATGGCTCTGCATCATCAAAATCCCATCCCAGCAAGGGTGACAACTCACCAAAGCTGCAAACTTGGAGCTCTGCAGAACTCGCTAGCAACTTGACAAGCTGGAGAATCTCTTCTAGGAAGGTCAGCTCATTGACTTCTCCTTACCCTGCAGCTCTTTACTGCTTCTATAATGTTGTGGAAGGGCACCATGCATTATGTTAGTTTCAGGAAATTCTTAGGCCTTATGGAACCTCCCTCCAAGATGGAATGTTTCAACTGGGACGAAATTGCTGTATCATACTCCACCTTTTCCACCAGCTCTTACATTCTTCCAACCCTCTTTTTTCCACAATGTTCCCTGAATCTTGGAGGTGATATAGGTGTCCAACTATGGCTATAAATTGGGTTATTCTCTACAGCAACTGTCACTTGTTCTCAAGAGCTTTACCAATGGTTATGAGTCTCTTTGATACATCATTACAAAATGAAGTTTCTTTCCATGAGTATTTGTTGCTGGCAGCAACTGTGATCTATGGGTATAAATGTAAATATTTAGAAGAGAATTTGAGAGAAACATCACATTTGCTTAACAAAACAATAGCAATGGCATCCCCAATAGGGCCTATCATCTCCTCCATCATGAATTTTTGTCCTGGCTTGCTTACGGTGCCAGACATGAACTCCCTCCTATGAAGCAGGCCTCAAATTCAATCAGAAAGCTATTGTCTGTATCCATGATATTTGGACCACTAGTATGTACATCCTGTCTTGTATTTTGATACTGGAGTATGAAGGTTCCACAGCCAAACAGGACTTGGTGACAATTTTCCCCAGAAACCTGCAGAGTATCAGCTGGTACTATGAAAGCAAATCAAAGAATGAGGAGTCCTTAGCAAAAGTCTTTTACTTTCTGCTTCTAGACTGCAACCAACAGCTGTGGCAAGCCTTTATGGTTTGTGGGAACTCAGGATTTTCCCTGGCCAGCAGCTTGCAGGAAAATGGCCCGCCCCTGACACTAGGTTTTTCCTTCAACTACCTCATTGCTTTCAGAGTACCTTTTTTCATCCATGTGTGGTGCCTTCTGTACTTCAATCTTTTAGTTCCTGTGTTAACAACCTATTCTTTCAATGAACCCAGTTGCAGAAGGATTCTAAGTTAAGAAGTACCATTGTACTTGGTTGTCTTCAGCCCAGTTCTACACATCAGTGTTTGTGAAATGACTACCCATATCATCACATAACTTTCCATGGAACTCATAAATAACACTGATTTGAGTGAGACACTGGATGGTAGCTTTACTTGTATGGGAATACTTGTAACAGGCCTGGGGCAGTGTCCACACAGGTGAGGGCATATTGGCATGGAAGGCCTAGACAGCAGGCAGGGTATCAGACTATTTTACAAGAATGTCATTGGCTTTAGCTATTTTCTATCCAGCTTTGAATCCCCTGTTACATGAACACAGTGAGCAGCCTCTAGTGGCAGCTGAAGGAAGATGGGCCATACATTTTGTTTGTTTGTTTGATTGATTGATTGATTGATTGATTGTTTTTAAGGTACCTGCTTCCTGATTTCCAAAAAGACTCAATGGGCTGTGGTCTGCTTCATGGAAAACTACTGGGGTGTTCTGCTTCTTGTTGAACTCTGTTATATATTTCCTTCCACATCTGTTTTTCCTACAGTTGCCAAATAAGCACCTGCCACTTTTTCTGTTGGGTCATCTATAAAGTGAAGCCTCTGAATATAGGCCAATTGTCGTACAGATTGTCACGGTCCAAGGTCATGAGTTATTACTATCTATGCTGCTCTTCACTCAGCCCAGTGGCTACTTTTTCCTTCTCCCTTCTCTAGCCACATGATGTCTTTGTTGAATTGTATTGGTACAGCTACCCACTCCTGTTTGATGCTCCTATTCATACCATCTGCGTACCAGGCATCTAAAGGGATGGGTTGTGTTCTTTGTAAAACTTAGTCTGTTGAGTTGTTGGCACAATTATTGGAGTAAGCTGAGTGGCTTGAAGGAACACTGGCCCCAGGACAGCTTGCACAGCATTGGTAACAGGACATGCTGACACCACATCACATTGCTGTAAGTATGCATGCCACCTTTAGAGGGTTTGATTCTGCACCACCCCAGAAGAGGCTTTACTAAAAGACTTTCAATTTAATCTTTAATTGGATAAGCTGATTTTATTCTTACTGAGGTGGGTCAAATGACAGATTCAACTTATCTTAATAATTTATATATAACTAACAATTGCTATTCTAGGGCTATGTACTAACTTTCTGGCCATATCTATGATTGAAACCTAAACCACAGGAAACTTTTACTTGGGTTGTTTTTTCCAGTCTCTAGTCTTTTAAACTTCCAGTGACTTCAGTTTCATTTTTCCATTGTCTGAGTAAATAGCATCATGTTTGGGCTAGTCCACATTAATCTTAGTATACACTCTTGGTGTTTTCTACAGAATGGGCTTTTTATATTCTTTGCAACATTTAGGTTGAGAATTACCAAGTCTTCAAATTCTAAATCCCTTCCAGTCATAAGTTCTGGTTTTTTCATTTTTCCTTCTTGTAGGCAAAAGAAACTATGTCAAAACTTCACATTTTCCAAGAGATTTTTTGACCAAATATTCTATTTCATCATTCACAAGCTCTAAGCAATAGTATAATTTGCCCAAGTTCTGTGTTATGTTGTTAAATGTATAGTTTTTATGCCTTTTTCCAATAACATGGTCCTTATTTCATAAAAGATACCATGACAATGACCTTTACCATCCATATTTCTACTGATACAATGATCATGAACACTTATGCATTCTCGAAGAAGTTAGAGGCTTTCTTTACAACCCTCACCAGAATCATCTTACATAGTCTGCTCATGACAGTGTGGTTTTCTTTTTGCCTGCTTTCCTAGTCTCCTATAGTCTCTGTCTACTGTATCATTTCAAAGCAACTTACCCATCTTAACTATTTGTTACAGTAGTATCCCAATTTTTGGCACCAGTGACCACCATTATCAGTTCAGATAGTAATAACAAGGTACCTTAAGTTGGATTATTAATAAGTGACAGAAATTTGTTGCACATAGTAGTTTTAGAAGTTGGAAAATCCAAGATCAAGATGGCAGAAGATTTGGTCATTTCAGTGGCTACATGATACAAAAGATGAGAAAGAAGCAACCTTGCACTACATAACATTGGAAGTTGTATCACAGCAGGGATACAGCTGTTACAACTCATTAGTTGAGTACTTACCTACCATGTTCTGAGCCATAGATTCAATCCCCACTAACACCAGAAAACATCAGCATAGACAGTATAGAAATTTCTCTTACAACCTAAGTTCTGGTAATTGCTAATTGAATTTCCCAAATCAGAAATTCATTGTGCAGATTTGTTTAGTTTGCATCTCAAGGATCCTATTTCAGAAGTCCTCACTCCAAAATAAGCTATATGCCACCAGATTAAGTGTTCTAATTCTATCCTAAAGGGTATCCAGATAGAGTCATGATATAAGTCTTAAATATTCCCCACAGGCTTGTGTTTTGAATGCTTGGTCCCAAATTATAGCAGTATTCTGAAGGCTGTGGAGCCTTTAAAAAGGTATAAACTGGCTAGAAGGTCACCGGAAGCCAGTCTTGGTTTCAGTCTAGTTCTTTCTCCTGGTTTATACCACGTGAATAAGCCACTACAACATGTTCCCACAGGCACAGAGCCTTCTTCCATTCCTTCCTCAATACAATGGATTGGAATCCCTCCAAAATCAAGAGGCAAAAATGAGCCTTTCTCATTGGTCATTTTGTCACAGTGCTGAGAAAAATAACAAACCTGTGTTGGTTATAATATTCTCCTCCAGGCCTTCCTGAAGGATATTAGACAATTTCACAGTTTCAAAAGCTTTACACGTGGTAAACAGCACCTAAATTCAAAAACATTGTACTTCTGAATCCATATGCTATCTCTAAAAGAGGAATTCTGTCACCTGAGCTTACTAACATGGTAAGTGTGCCCTCATAGTATTAAAATCTTTGTTTCATAGAAACCTATTCATGTGAAGTGCTTTGCCTAAGTACATAGAGGCTCTAAAGAGATGGAAAGACCCATGTAAACAAATAGGTTGCACATCTATGTTTCAGCCTGCTTGCTAATAGATGTTAGTTCATGTGCTACAATGTGATCTTAAGACTTGCTTTCATAAAACATTGTCAGGGTTATATAGGGGAGATATAGTGCTCTTATGCACCTGTAATTTCCAGAAGCTCCTGATAACAACCCCAAATACCTGACAGTTGCTTGACCAATCAATCAACTAAGATCAGGTTCATAGATACATTAATTTGTTCATCCAAAGCATTTCATGTAAATTTTTGTATTCAATGCCATTATGGGTAGCAAAAACACAGAAGATATGGATTCATCCTCCAGGAAATTGCAGTTTTCTATCATATGGGAAAAGGAAATATAATTACTGCATTTTAATATTTTCAAAGGCTTACTATTTTCAAGTTGACTCTGCATTGGCAATTGACCTCTATGTATGAAACAGCTATGAGCCACATTCATATACATGCATTTCATCAATCTCATTTTACAGCTGAAGAAACCAGAAAATGAAAAGTTATGAACACAGCTCAACAAAAATCTGATATTTCCCTAAAGCCTTCAGGTATTTATCAGTAAAAAATGATTGAAAGGTAGATGGGAGGGCATACAGAGGACTGCAAGCAGCATGCAGGAATTGAATGGCAGAATAGAGAAGTAATTCAAAGAGCAACATTTCTACCCAAATCAAACTTGAAATTCCTACTACATAACCAATCACAAACAACAACAGCAACAACAAAAAACTTGTTCAAATGAATTGAGTCAATTCCTTGTAAAGGAAATCCACTCAAGTACAGAGTGCAAGGTGTAAACACTTGAGATGCCACAATAAATCAGTCTCCCAAGATCTTTGTATGAGCATACACATCTGGCTTTCTTGTGGCCCATACTGAAACCAGAAATGGATTAGTGGATAATTATATTTGTAATTATGCTCATGAAATTGAATATTGTAATTCAAAGAAGTTTTATTTTTTTTAGTATAGCCATGCACTTTAATCCAATCTGTTTAATACAAAAGGAATACAGTGGTTTTCAATAATGAAGTCACAGACACAAATACTGGAGTTTACAAAAAATGAACAATGATATCTGGTGTTTATATTTTTCTGTTATATTATCCATGATATAGAGCACGTTATCATTAAGAACTAACTATTCCTGAACCCATTCTGCCACCATTTAAAATAAAAACTAGGAAAGACAGTGGTATCCATGGTGCAGGGACAGTAATGTTATAATTCTGCAGATCAATTGGAACTGTGAGGCAGGAGGTTGCCTGCTTCTGACATAGCCCTTCCTATCTTAATGAAAATCAAAACTAAGCAGCTCTGCCACGGTGGCCTCTATGCTCAGAAAAGTCTCATGATAATCTACTCAAACCCTTGCCATGTCTCAAAAAAAGTTAGTTCCCCAACTTCACACACACACACACACACACACACACACACACACACACACACACACATTCTAGTTTCTGAGTTATACTTCTCAGTTACATAACTTCTGGTGCATGTAGTAAATAATTTTAGAGTACTGACTGGAAGTCAGGGTTTGTGGCTTGGAGGATAGCAGCACATCTTAAAGGCTTATTGGTTGTTCTCCAAGACAGTGGTTTTCATAATATCCTAACTTTCAAGAATCCCTAGCAGTTAGAGAGTAACTTTTGCCATATCCTTCCCTTGACTCCACTCTGCAGAACTGAAAAGGAATACAACTGTGTGTTGATAAAGAGTCAGACCCAAATGATAGCAGAGACATTCAGCTTTACCCTGCATTTAGATATCCCTTGGGCATCTGTAGACCCAACTAAAGAGTCAGTGATCTTTAGGAAATACAGCCTAAGCCTCCATTACACACTGACATGTTCAATATGTTTTAAAAGAAAACTGCCTATTGAAAAATCTTCAAATAACATAAAATTGAGGTTTTTGACATATGGCTTTTATTAACAGTGAACAGTAAGGCTGGGGTCAGGGGTAAAAGAATGGGACTGGCATATTATAAAAGGCACATTGACACCCTCTCACTTAAAGAATCAAATAGACTAAAGAAGCCAGAGACAAAGCTTTAAGACAAAGTTAGAAAATACGAAAATCAAAAGTAAGGAGCTGCATGTATTGAACTGGCAGCTTATTCAAGAAGCAGATGGGAAGTTCCATTCTCAAATGATGAAATCAGAGATATATATCAGGAAGATAGCTTTCAACCTAATATTTCTGTCAATTGGAGGAAAAGCCTCCATATGGGACTTCTGTACTCACTGACTGGTGAATTGAATTAATATTTTTCATTCTGAGATTTTGTTTTACAGATAAGCAGCATGAAGTAGAATGAATAAAGTCTCATAATGAAGTCCTGGTTCCCACAGAGTAGAAATTTTCAGCCTTATTGCACACTCTAGTCAACTAAGAAGTTTTAAAGACAGATGTCTAAGTCTCACCGCTAGCTATTCTGATTCACTGAGTGGTGCCTAGGTATTTAAGTACTTTCATAAACTCTGAGTTGGAGCCCTGGGATAGTGAACATGTCTATAATAAGGGAAGCGGGATTGTGAATTCCAGGCCAGCCTGGGCTACATAATGATTCTCCAAGAGATTCTAATGATCACTAATTTGAATATTTCAATCCTAGAGTGATTCTGAAAGTGTGGTCCTTATTCCAAAAGTATCAGTACCACTAGGAAATTGATTAGAAATGAAAATTATCCAACACCACTCCAGATTTCCTGATTAAGAAACTTGCAACCAGCAAACTTTCAATGATTCCTAGATGGTTTTGATGCAAGCTAAAGCCAGAAAACCACTATAATATAATAATGATTGTGAGGTTTCAGGTTGCACAAGAATAACCGTGAGATCTTATTAGCATGCAAATACGGTCTAGTAATTCTGAGGTAAAAACAAGAGAAATGCAGATAAATTCTCTAGGCAACATATATTGGGACTCAAAGGAAAGCAATGCTTGGAACTCAGATACCACAACTGCACAGTGCAAGAAGGCTTATAGTACCCACTTCATTGTGAAATGGCCCTTGGAATGTAAGTACAGAACTTTCTTGAATTCCCTTTTGTGATAACCTATGCTAAGAGTCCATCATCTCATTCAGAACAAGCATCTCAGGAAGCTGGGCCATCTTAATTGCACATGTACAAGACTCTTGTGGAAATGTATGAGCTCATGAGCACATACACATATGTACACATGCACACTCCAGTTTTCTGTGCTTTGAGGATGTTTTATTGACATATAGATGAGAGATAGTTTCAGAAGCTTGTATTTTGCATAGCATGATTGCACAGGCTTTAATACCAGCATGGGAAAATCAGAGACAGGCAGATCTCTGTGAGTTTGAGACCAACCTGGTCTATACAGCAAGTTCCAGGCTAGTTGGGGCTACATGGTGAGACCTTGTCTCTAAAAGAAAAAGAGAAAGGAAGGGAGGGAGGGAGGGAGGGAGGGAGGGAGGGAG
>CABHPH010155502.1:3982-33750 GCA_902168325.1 Peromyscus nudipes | reverse complement strand
GAGGGAGGGAGGGAGGGAGGGAGGGAGGGAGGGAGGGAAGGGGAGGGGGAGGGAGGGGAGGGGAGGGGAGGGGAGGGGAGGAAGAAAGCAAAGAAGAAGGGGAGGGGAGAGAAGGGAAGAGGAAGGAAGGAAGGAAGGAAGGAAGGAAGGAAGGAAGGAAGGAAGGAAGGAAGGAAGGAAGGAAGGAAGAAAAAATGAAGGAATGAAGAAACGAAGGAAGACACTTCAGCCATCTACAATCACTTATTTAACTTCACAAGCTAATGACTCAATATGGAGATTAGTCAAAAATGTGACAATTTTTATAACAATTACTTTTTTGTTCACTGGAAAAATAACTGTCAAGAGAATCTTTGGCCCTATTGGACCTAGTGTAAACAAGATTTTGACCAGGTAGGTGTTTATTAACTGACCTCATGGGCCTCCTTTTCTAATGAGACCCTAATGATGTAATGAAAGCATGTATCTCTGGGTACCTATGTCAAATTGGAACTTATGCCCAATAGTCTTTGAACTGTCTGTACTGAAATTCAAAATACAAAGAAGCAGAACACTCATCTGCTTTTGTTTGGAGAGGAGGAGGAGTGAAGAAGTCAGCATTCAAAGGAAGAACTAGTGGCCTATTTCTCATTCAATAACAAGGGGAGTGTTTTCATGTTGCCCATACTTTACATTTAATGCTTTAGCAGTACGTATGTGTGTGACTTTCCTTTAATCTATACCCTAAGAAAGAGTTAAAATATAATATGAACGGGATTAACTAGCCCAAATCCATGAGGCAACAAACTGAGATCCCAATATAACAAACAAATTTGTCTAAAGTCACTAATACAATTACTAATGGAGACAAGACAAAAAAAATTGCACACTCTTAGTGCTTTCTGCTGTATTACATAAATGCCTGACTGTAGTGGGTAGCCACTTCAGCTTTGGTCTGGAAGTTCCAATACCCAATGAGGCTTCCGTACTATTACGCCTACAAGGCGGGGCCAAGGGAGGGCCTGGAGACCTGAGATTGGGATGCGCGGCGCTCTCTTGTTTCCTGGACCTGGACGCGAGAGGTAGACCGAGGAAAGTTCTCCAGAGAACACCGCCGGACTGCGCTGCGTCTCTTCCAGAACCCATCATCCACCTATCCCTTCATTTGTGAGTTACGCCTTTAAATAAATCTCCTTTTAACTACGTGGAGTGGCCTTAGTAATTTCAGCAATACCTGACATAGTTTCATTTTAGTAAATCACATAAGTACCTTGAAACCTGAAGAAATAGGCAAACAATCAGCAAATGTCACTAACAATCAATTTTAGGTTATTCCTTTTAACTTAGACACAAACTGGCCTTGGGAATCAGCCTTTAGGAGATAGGAACACAACCTGTATGTAAGAAGAGCTGGGCTGGGGATGTGGCTCAGAGGAAGAGCATTTTATTATCATGCACAAGGCCCAGAGTTCGAGTCACACCACTGTGAGAATAACAAAGGAAGAGTGCTGCTATATATTCTGTCATCATTACAGCATTTATTCCCATGTACTGAAGTGCCATTATCCATGAGTATAATTAACTCCTAGACTTATCAGTGGTACTGACAAATATTCATAGTGTAAATCTTGAAAATAATGTTAAAAATAAGAAAACAATTACTGAGGAAGTATAGATAGTTTAAGAATTCTTCATATAAAACAGACTGGTTTCTATGTTGATAATACTAGTACTGACCTACAGATTCCCCACAGCAGCATTCCATGCAAGTGGTCCAGTTCTGCTGTTTCCTATTTGCTGCAATAACTAAATCTAAGCCATGTTCCACCCTGTTTTATTAAAGTATCGAATGTTTTTCTGGGGCTGAAGCTACTTTTGCAAAATAAAGTCAGCACGTTTAATCATATACTTCCCAAAAATGCAAATTGAAATATTTTCCTATGCAATAATCCTCCCTCAACTGCAAATTGTTTTTATTTCTGGCATTGCAGCAATAACCTAAACAGTGTTTTTCAGAGTGAACAAGATTCATTTAGGTCAAACAGGCTCCATTCTCACAAAGATAACTCAAATTAACATCTGAGGAGTTATTATTGGATAAGCAGAAAATTGCTCCCATTCCTCTTTCCACACAGTTTCTGCTTTCTCCTTGGGTCTTTGAGTTCCACTCTTCCCCCTGTGGGAGAAACTGAACCTGATTGGCAAGTTACAGTGGGAACTGTCTTAAAACAACTTGGCCAGGATGCCAGTGACTGCTAACCCTGCAGAATTCTAGAATGATAAGCTATATAACTGCAACTATCAAATCTAAGAATAAGCGATTACTCCTAGATCCCCACCCCCTTTAAACTGTTCTCTTGTGCACAAATAAATTAGGAAACCTTCACTTACTTGTACTCAAGGTGTTCATCTTTTTACTTTCAGTACTTGGAATTGAACCCAGGGCCTTATACAGTCTGGGGAAGTGCTCTACCACTTAGCTACATGTCTAACCTTTTTGTTTTGACTTTCCAATTTTTTTGTTTTATTATTAATTAATTTTTTTTCATTTTACATACCATCCCTATGCCCCCTCCCTCCCCTTCTCCCGCTCCATCTCCCCTGCATCCCACTCTCCATCCACTCCTTAGAGGGGCTAAGGCCTCCCTTGGGTAGTCAACAAAGTCTGGCATACCAAGTTGAGGAAAGGCCTAGCCCCTCCCCCCTGCATCAAGGCTGAGCAAGGTATCTCTCCATAGGGGATGGGCTCCAAAAAGCCAGTTCATGTACTTGGTATAAGTACTGGTCACATTGACAGGGGCCCCACAAACAGACCAAGCTACACAACTGTCACCCACATGCAGAGGGCCTAGGTTGGTTCCATGCAGGCTCTCTAGCTGTCAGTCTAGAGTCCATGAGCTCCCACAAACTTGGGTCAGCTGTCTCTGTGGGTTTCCCCATCATGATCTTGACCCCCGTATGATCCCTCCTTCCTCTCTTTAGCTGGACTTCCGGAGCTCGACCTGGTGCCTAGCTGTGGATCACTGCATCTGCTTCCATCAGTTACTGGATGAAGGTTCTGTGATGACAATTAGGGTAGTCACTAATCTGATTACAGGGGAAGGACAGTTCAGACACCCTCTCCACTGTTGTTAGGAGTCTTAGCTGGGGCCATCCTTGTGGAATCCTGGAAACATCCCATTTTGAAATGAGACCTCACTAAGTCACCAGCCCAGACTATCCTTGAAATGGAAATCCCCTGCCTCAGCCTCCTGAGGAGCTGTGATTACAGGACGGGGTTACCAGGCCCAGCTGAAATATCCAGTTTATTACTTATAATAAAGCTGTTTTTATTACAAGTCAAAAGTAATTTCAGACCATGATCTATACACATACCCAGGTGAGGAATAGTGTCTCTGAGGAAATGTAATATGTAATCAAAAAGAAAACATTTTCTTAGAAATGTTTGTGTGCGGTGCACAATGTTCTTTTCTCAAACACATGCCTACGCTCTTCTCCCAAGGACATAGCTGCTTTGAAAAAAGAAAAAATTATCAACATGTAGGCTTAGCCAAAACATCCACACAGGCGTTGCTGTTTCCAAAATACAAGACAGAATAATTTGGCAAGGTAATAAACTCTGCTTTCTATAATGTTTTAAATGTATAAATTTTTTCCAATTTTTTTCCTAGAGGACATTACCAACAGATAAAATAACCATTCAGTTCAGTTGACTCTGCCTACCTGTCTCTAATCCACCAACGTCTACAGTTCTTTGAATGACAGCACATAGGAAAAGGAGAGTAAAAGATTGAATTCTGGATAGTCAATTGGGGCAGAAGTTCACGAATAATTATATAATATGCATCTTGAGTCAGATTCCTTCTCATAAAATTTCCTTCTTGATAAAGTTCTACTCTTTTGGAGTAGAATTACTCAGAGGAGTTCTTCAGGACTATCGTATCTGAATGTTCTGAATAAGAGAATCTCTTGACTTTGGCTCCAGCAGTGCTATGATAAATAAGTATGACTCAAGACTTCTCTAAAGTCAGAAGTTCCCTAGCACTCACTGTTTGACTCTAAGACATACAGCTTTGTGGGTGCTATGACAGATGTCCAGCAGCAGAATCACTGGGCACCAGCAGTAAACTGGATAATAGGAAGGCTAGAAGGCACTTTTAGAGAAATGATGACTTCTAGCTCTGACTCTCACTGATCTCTTGAACCTTGAACTTCACCTTCTTCAACTATCAAACTTGACCTCCGTATACAGGCCTCAGGGCTATTATGAGCTCAGATGAGATGATCTGTGTAAATAGATTCTTTGTAAAGTCCCTTGTAAACTTTAAAGGGCCAGGAATATATATTATAATTACTGTATTATACTGACTGCTTTCACTCTTTTTAAGTTGTCTGGAATTCCCATATAAATATTAACAATATTTTACAAAAGATAGATGACAAACTTCCAAATTTCGGACTATATTATAATATATATGACACATTATATATATATATGCATGTGTGTGTGTCTGTCTGTCATATAATTTTGCATTGGTTATTTCATTTTAACTTCAAAGAGCAGTTCTAATAATAACTTGGACCCTCTGCCATACTTAAGGAATGACCTTTTAGGTTAAGATAGAGCTTGGTTAAGAGTCAGTACTAAAGACATGCTGCCTCACAAAAGACTGAATGATTCTCAAAATGATGAGTCCCACTTGCAGAGCATGTGTAAGGTTGAGGAGTTTGTATATTCAACTGCATATTTGAACCACCATTACTCCACTCAGATAGAGTCTGTAAAACTTGTTGATGGCAAGAATTACTCACAATGTATGCTTAGTAAATCTGAAGATTATCAGTCCCTCTCCTAGAAAATCTGATTCATTAGTTTGAGTGACAGTCTAGGAACTTACACTTTTCACAGCCATCCTAAGTTATGGCTGCTGTGGATACACCTCTTTAGCTCACGTTTTGAAAAGCACTGGGATAGGAGCAATTTTCATTCCAAAAGTAGGGGTACTTTGGGACCCTTTTCAATATTATCCCTTACAAAATTGAATCAATACACTGATTTATCGTCATTCTATGCATGGTTTAAAAGGAAATGCTTTTACAGTGAAATGCACTGACAAAAACACTGAAATTAACAAAGGCTAAGATGACTGCTATTGACTTCTGATACTCTCTTCCTTGGCCAAGTGGATTTATCCCCATTTCTGGTTTATCTCCATCATGAACCACTCAAAAGATCTGGCCTGATTAACAACCATGAGAAAAGTCACACTTGAACTTAAATGGGGAAAAAAACAATTTATTTGAACAATTCAGGTATGAAAAGAGGTCAAGAGATGAGAACTTCTAAGTGCAGCAAGCTGGGTAATAGAACAATTTACAAAAAAAAGTTCAATTGCTTCCTACAGAGAAGGTGGAGCTGTTCAAGGGACCTGTAACAGTGAGTCACAGACTGGCTAAATATAATTTCTGTTACCAGAGAAGGAAGTGTCTTTCTGAATGGTCTGAAAAAACTCTGATTGTTATTTAAAAGAGGAGTATATGCTGTAGGTGTATGGCTCCAACAACTATTTGAAGCCGTAGAGAATAAAAGCATTATAGGGAAGTCTTTTAAAAGTTGTGTTTTACAGATAACCTCTCAAAAGTCTACATCCCCTTCCATGTTTATTGCTTTTACTAAACTCTCTCATACCTGGCAAGATCACTGAGCTATCCTTAGACAAATGATTAACAGAGGTTTTCTAAGATGGATAGACTCTATGTGAGGGATGCAGCCAAATCAGAGAGGAAACGTCACAGCCCGCAGAACAATTGTACGATTCAGTTGACACTACCGGTCTTCTTCTTATTCATATAGACAGCACTAACTTCCAAAGAATTGGAGGTTGTAAATGGGTCATCTGACAGATAACAGCTGATAGGCCAGTTACTACAGAACAGCAAATCATGGTACAACCTAACATTTTAACTTGCTGACAACTCCTTATGTCTTTAATGTGTGTGTGTGTGTGTGTGTGTGTGTGTGTGTGTGTGTGTGTGTGTGTGTGTTACTGTTTTCCCATAGTAAAAACAACATGTAAGCCTTGGAATAAAAATATAAAACCATTCTAACAATTCATTAAAAAAATTTACCATGAGCAACTGGGTTGAAGTGACATAAGAAAGATCCACCATATCTCAGGGACTAGAAGTAAGAGAAGAGGTTGAGAGGCATCCTCTTGGGACCAATTTCCTCTTACTGGGTTGCCTTGTCCAACCTTGATATGAAGGTTTTTGCCTAGTCTTTTTGCAACTTGTTATGCCTTGTTCAGTTGATATCCCTGGGAGGCCTGCTTTTTTCTAAAGGGAAATGGGGGAGCAGTGGACTTTGGGAGCTGGGAGGAGTGGAGGGAGGGGAGGCTGTAGTTGGGATGTATTGTATGAGAGAAGAATAATAATAAAAAGTGTCATCTGACACTGCGCCATTCACTCTCCTAACCCATCAAGCCTTTCTGCCCCCAAAGATTTGCACCCATGAGGGCATTTGCAAGCGTCAGTTTAGGTTCAGAAAATTCCTCTGCACCCCCTACCATTACTTTACAGCAGTAATAAACATTTGAATCTCCTATGGAGTCTGGGGAAAATATAGACTATGAATTATTAAACCTGGGGTAGAACTTGCAGTTCTGTGTCTCTAACTAGTTGCCAGGTGATGGTAACACTACTGACCAGTGGGACAAATTTTGAGAAAGTTTTATACCACTTGTCACATCACCTTAACTTTACTTACCTAAGTATTCCCTAAAGACCCTCATATCTGAAAGATCATTCCCGTAAGTGAACTCACACATCCACCCATAACTTCAGTGGCATTTTCAGACAGTTTTCTCCATCTGTTTGAGAAAAATTGAATCCAATCTATACTCTTGTATACTCTAGCTGTGTCAATTTTTCCTCCTTTTTATGGCAGGCTTTCACTAAGTTCTCATTCATTGCAGACTTTGTCACCTCAAGTGAGGTGTGGTAGGGAGAGATGAGTCATTTTAAAAGTGTTATTAGAGAAATTTACCAAACGCAACTGCCCAGTGCATAGCACTATAACTTCCCAAGTATTGAGCAAGAGATAAGTATCTGCTGAAAAAATTTTCATCTGATCTTTACAGTACAGAGTTGGAGCAAATACTCAAAAGTCTGACAACATTAAGTGCTAGCAATGATAGAAAATGAAAGGAAACAGTCTAAGTGGTAAACATAGCAAGCAGAAAAACATATGACACTGTTTTGTGAATCTGAATGTTCATGTGGACTGCAATCTAGTGATTCAATTTCAAAGTATATAGCCTAGAAAACTCTTTTTTTTTTAATCTTAAACTTGGCAAGTAAGACCCTTCTCTAAGAAAGCTCAAAGGTTTGGCAAACTTGAAATAAAACAAATGTCCATCAACCACAAAATGCATGAGTTGCCAGGCGGTGGTGTCGCACGCCTTTAATCCCAGCACTCGGGAGGCAGAGGCAGGCGGATCTCCGTGAGTTCAAGGCCAGCCTGGTCTCCAAAGCGAGTTCCAGGAAAGGTGCAAAGCTACACAGAGAAACCCTGTCTCGAAAAACCAAAAAAAAAAATGCATGAGTTATTATATACAAAATAACTTTCTACAGCAGTGAAAACGTATTGGTACAGCTTAAACATTATAGATGCTTCCTACCAATATAATAATGGATTATGTAAAAATACAGTTCTATAAAGATTGTACATACAGTATGATCCTTACAAACAATATTGGATATTGTTTAAGGATTACACAAAGATGTAGCATTACTATAAAAAAAATAAAAAGGATAATAAAAAGTCCAGAATACAAATATGGAGAAGGGAAATTAAGAGTGAAAAGAAGCTGTTTCTGCAGACACTGATTGGCTGATTAAAATGTCAGTGGTGTGGAGATGTTGGAAAGTTGGAGGTTCAGGAGGTAATTACCTTATTGGAGCTAATTCTAGCCCTCCAGAACAGACATCACTTGCCTACTCCCATGTCAGAACTAACATCATATGAGTAATAGATAAAAGACTCTGTTAACTAAGCAGTCCAGTAGCTTCTACCTATCCAAAAGTTAAGAATGTCATCAGCTGTCATCCTGGGCCTATAGAAAAGCTTCCCCCATATCACTGTAGCTGTCTCTCTGATGTGCCCACCAGTCTTTTAAATTTACCTAGATTTATGATTGTTTTGTTCTGTAGAACTATAAAATTTCATAAAATTGCTTCCACATTGAAACATGGAATTTGGGGTAACCTAAATCTGCATTTCCAGGTCATAGGCACTCAAAATGACTCCAGAATAAACTTTTAAGATGAGTGCTGTGGTTTTTCCATCAACAGGTTAATCTCTAGTTCCGAAATCAGAGAACTGACTTAGATATAGTCATTATTAATTTCCTATAATTAACTTGCAAGTTTCACACAATTTGATACATAATACATGAATTAAATTTGAACTAAAATACGTGTACTTATGCATACTTATGCATATATTTGGTCATTTCATTCCTTTACTTGAAAGTTTTTTGCTCCATTCCTGATTTTCTCTCTGATTCCTACATGTGTAATGTCTTTTCCCCATGTCAGGGAAGCACAAAAGCTCTGTAAGACAGGAAAACTGTTGGTTCTGCTCTAATATTGAATGCCTTCTGAAATGTGATGGTACTGCTTGAAATACTTTCCTCTTGGACAACCAGCTTCAAGGAAATTTCAACTACAAATATTTTCCAATATTCTTCTTTCAATAAAATACATAAAAACACAGCCTCAGGAGAAACAAAACTATAGAAAAATATCAAAATGCACAAATGTAGGGATGATAAAACAGCATGTCCTTCAAACCAAAATCTTCCCAATTTGTGTGTGTCTGTCATTGTGTGTGTGCATTTGCATACAAATGTTCATACATACATGCATGTGTGTATGCATGCATGTGCACGTGTGTGTATGTATCTGTATATGAGTATGATAGGGTTATGCTGTATAAGAAGTATGTAATCTTCTCACCTCCACCTCTCAGATTACAGATATGTGCTACCATTCCCAGCTGAGCAAAAGCAAATTTTCAAAGCATTTTTCCAATCTTTAAGAAAACACCACATTCTTCACTTAATGAAGGCAGTGGTGAACCCTGTATGTTGGTGCCTGCTACACTGGCACTTACAAGCAGTCATTTCCCTCCACACTAAGCAAGCAAATAACCAGTATGACAGCTTCAGAAAAGCTTAATGAGCTCAACTCCACCACCTATTTGGGCCAAGGGTTGGTGTGCTACTCCCTAGGCACGGTCATCTTTCATAATTATCATCCTGTCTGATTCATCTGTCAGGAGCATCATTGTTTACTCCCAAGGCAGCCCTGACCTCAGGAGAAGTTTGCAACTTTTATATTTTACCTTCTGTTTTCTGTAATTAAGGACTATTATACTATTATTGTACATGACAAATATAACCCAGCAGGTACCATGACACCACTTGGAGACAAACGTTTTTGAAGGATTTGTGTCATAAGAAAATACACTAATAAGTATAGCTGAACAGATGGGTCCCAATCACAGATTCAGAAAGGTTGAACACAGCAAGTAGTGAAGATTGATACCTACCTAAAAAGCAGCAATCTGGGCTCAGAGAACAGCAGGCCACCATAGATAGCTGGCATATTTACTGAAGCATTAAAAGAGTTTTGCAGTCCTCATAATTATTACACCATCCTCTGGTTACACACACTAGTCTACAGTGAGTTTTCCAATACATTTAACTCTTAAATAGCATAAACTTTGAAGCAATACCTATGTTCACATAGACGCAATAAATTTACTGCCATGCCATTAAACATTGTTTGTACTTTAGAAATGTCAGTGATATTTGCAGTTCTAAACACAGTGCTTCATGCCATTTCAAAGGTGCACCTGGTATAGCCAAAAATATGCGTGTTTTAAAAGCCTCTCTCATAGAAATGGCTCAGGGTCAGAAGGTAGGAACAAAATCTCTGTTTCATCTTTAGTCTCTTCAAATGCATCATTTAGAGCAATGTCAGGAAGAAAATAAGTCCAAGAAAACTTGTCTGCCTTGCAAAACAAAAGGAAACTTTAGATTAATTTCAATTCCCATTTATATTTTATAAAAGTCTTTATTAACAAATTTGAACATAACAGTGAGAAATAACCTCTATTTGCTGTATTTTGCTAAACATCAAATATAACATTGACGTTTTGATTGAAAGCAATAGAAAACTCATCTTCCCACTTGGAAATTAAAGATGTCACATTCTGTGTATGTAGGATGCATCCTTACTTTTTGAATCCTTGCCTTCCTCTTAAATCCTTTGAACGTTAAAAAGAAAAAAACTCAAAACAACTACGTGAAAATTAAAACTGTTCATCCTCTCAAGAATCCAGTTTGGTTACCAAAGTTTATCCAAAGCTCATGGATTTAAGAAGTGTCTACTCACTGGACCCTACCTTCTCATTAGTGCTTCTTGTGTTTCAAAAACCAATAACTGTGCAAGCTGCTCTCAGGCTACAGCAGTGGTTCTCAGCCTTCCTAATGCTGTGACCCTTTAATACAGTCCCTCATGTTGTGGTGACCCCAACCACAAAGTTATTTTTGTTGCTACTTCATAGCTGTAATTTTGCTACTGTTATGAATCATAATGTAAATATCTGATATTCAGGATATCTGACATGCAACCCCTGTGGAAGAATTATGACCCACAGGTTGAGAACCTCTGGTGTCCTTTAGATTTGGTCTAGCTATTAAATCAAGGCCCTGTCGTAAAATACAGAAACACACACATACACACAAACACACACACACACACACACACACACACATACACTTTGCTTATAAACTCAAAAGACAGGAGTTCAAGTATAAGAATGAGAATTTCAGCAGTATACTGAACCAATCCTTTCTCCTTAATCCTTCTCCACCATCAAAGAAAAATTCTAAACTCAAAAGAATTAAAGGACAGCACAGAGAAGAAAGGCACCATTCTTCCTTCTTCGGTGAGTGGGAATTAAGGAAAGATGGTAGAGCACATTTTAGTGGGAAGTGTTGTGCCAGTAAGGGTACAAATAATAGTGACAGGCAAATAAACAAGTTTTTTTCTGCAGCTTCGAGGTTTCCATGGATACGCAACAGAACCTGGAAGTTAACATGTCCTATGGATATTATGAAATGACAAGCAATAAAAAACACAGTGACAAGGACAGCACTTCCCACCCCACCACCCCAAACTCCCTCTCTGGAATAATGTAGTTTCATAGTGACCCGGTACCAAAGTACAAACTGTAACTCATGCTTGAGATCATAGGAACAACTTGAAAAGAGGCATACAGAACCCAGTCAGATGGTGTTACTTTATGTGAAGAATGGTAGCTCAGATGAGGAAGCAAAGATCAATCTTCAATTCATTCAGGTGGTAGAAATCAGTCTAAGGAAGTTAGTTACAATGCTGATGAACAGGGTGGTTTGAAGACCTTCATCTAATTCAATTAGATAATAAAGATAGAAGAGTGATACAAGAGTGTAACTCAAAAGAACCAATACCAGATGAAGGATATGAGCCTATTAGTTCTTGTTGCCATAGTGATCCCAAATGCCCAGCTTAAACAGCTGCACACAAACAGAATCTCCGTGGATTGCTGTTGCTTCTGTTTCTGCATCTTCCTCTCAAATCTCTGGCTCAGAAGTGATTTCAGTTCACCTGTACAAACAGTCATGCCTGGCCTGAGATGATCCCCTATTCCCCTTGGAACTAAGTGTCTTTAGGAGGTTTGTAACAAAATATAGAGATAATTGAAATGAATAAATCCCATGGTATCAATACCAATATATGGAGTAGAGAATATGTATATATACTTGGAATTCAATATGCTTGTGAGGTTTAAGACAGTAATACATATATTAGAAAGGCATTTAAGCACAAGAAATAGATATTCCAATTTAAAATATTTCACTAACTTGTAATTTTTCATTAAATGATGCAACATATTTTTGTTTCTGGCACTGAGAGCTAAGGAGGTCTTAGGGAAAAAGAGAGACAGATGAAGATATCTTCCCTTATTCATATCTTAAATTTTATATATTTTATTTTTATACTTATTTACCGTGTGTGTGTGTGTGTGTGTGTGTGTGTGTGTGTGCGCGCGCGCGCGCGCGTGCCACTTCATGTACAGAGGTCAGAGGACAACTTTTGGGACTCCCTTCTCTCCTTCAACTATGTGGGTTCCAGGGGTTAAACTCAGGTCATCAGGCTTGCCAGCAAGTACCTTTACCCACTGAGTCATCTCGGTTTGCAGATTTTAGTCCCCAGTGGAGAAAGAATTCAGACAAAGTAGAGATCTGAGAAGATGCATGTACTATAAAGCACATGTATGCACTCAAAGATGAATGCCCAGAGTGAGTTTTCGGGAGTTTAGACAGCACATCTTAATGGCAGACTAATGGATGGAAGAAGGATTGATGACTCATGTGCTAGATCCATCCAAGAATTCCCCCAAATACAGCACAATCCTTTCCTGTTCTTAGGTGGGATTGGGAGTATGTCAAGACATTGGATACACAATGTGTACAGCCAAAACCCAGTGGTAATTATATGGAAATGCCATTATAAAGAAGCAAAGAACAATTAGCAATCCTCCGGTGCTAATTTTAACCAGGAAAGTTTAGGCAATGTCATGCTTTTTTACTCTTCAAACCATAAGGCAACTCTGCAGTAGCAGTGGCCCTTAGCTGCATGTGACCTCTTTCACTGTGTTATGTGGCCTGCCTCATGCTGACTACATTTCTTTCAGGACGTATCTTAGCTACTTTTCTATTGCTGTGAAGAGACACCACAACAAAGACAAGAAAGAGATTATTGGGGAGTTGCTAACAGTTTCAGAGGGTGAATCCATGACCATCATAGAAGGGAGCATGGCAGCAGGCAGGTACTGAAACAGGAGCTAAGCATTTTCAAGCACAAGGCAAAGAGAAAATGCTCACTGGGAAAGATATGGGCTTTTGAAACCTCAAAGTCCACCCCAGTGACACCTCTCCTCCAAGGCCGTACCTCCTAATCCTTCTGAAATGGTTCTATCAACCACAGACCAAGTATTCAAATACATGAGCCTATTAGGGGGCATTCTCATTCATACCACTACAGCAAGTGTACTGCAGTATTTAAAACAACATGGGGTTCTTTATATTTACATCTTTAAGTTGTTAAACTTAGGAAGTTGTTCAAGCAATTAATGAGGTTTTGCTAGCTGCCATCCAAGTTTGCCTGGTCAGGTACTTGGAATGCTTAAAGTGGAAATCAAATAGATTTTAAAATGTACTTTGGAAGGCTAAAGAGAACTGAAAAATCTAAGTTTACAAATGGGAATTCACTTAATTAGACAAAATTTAGTCTGTTCAGCTTGATTGATCTAAAATAAATCAAAGGTTGCCTTACAAGGGATTGACAAAATATAGTAGATTTATGTAATAGACTTCCATTTTTAAATTGAATTTAAACATCAGAAGAAAACTACTTTTAACTTGTAATTAAAACTAGGTAAATAGTCTCTCCTACACAAAAATGAGACTCCTCAGCCATCAAGGAAGTTTGTGTCCAATCTCAGGAAGTTTGGTACATCTCACGTTTCTAAGAACCAGACTAAAAGTGGCAGAAACTGGAGGCTTACTGCTCACCATGTTGTTCTCAATTCTGTGTCCTCTGCACACCCCTTAATGTAGATAGTAAACAATCTGAAACATCACTTTCTCTGCTTTACTGACAACTGGGGGCCTGTGACTGTGCTCTGGCCAAGGAGACCTAAATGAAAGTTGTTGAGATCTACTGCTTTATGAAATAGCCATATACAAGAGGAGAGCTATAGATGGAGTTCTGCTGCCTTGTTTCTACCTTAGAAAACATGGTGCTAGGTGTATAGTAGGCATTTGTGATCAAGAGGTAAGAAACACAAAACCGGGCTTGGGGGTGGGGGCGTGGGCAGAGTAGAAAGCAAATGTTTGAGCCATTCAATTTCCAGATCAACCACAAGACCATTCATGTCTTGGTTTTCTATTATTTTTTAATTTATTTATTTTACATCCCAACTGCAGCATCCCTTTCCTCCTCCTGTCCTACTCCTTCCTCCTCCTCCCCTCCAACCCTCCCAGTCCAGTTCTCCTCTGTAATTGCTCAGAAGGGAGCAGGCCTCCCATAGGCTTCAGCAAAGCATGGTATATCAAGTTTCCATAAGACCAAGCACCTCCCCATGTATTCAGGCTGGGCAAGGCAATCCACTATGAGGAATAGGTTTCAAAGAGCTAGTCAAAGCACCTGGGACAGCCCCTGTTCCCATTGCTGGGACTCCCACAAATAGACCAAGCTACACAACTGCCATATATATGTGGAGGGCCTAGGTGAGTCCCATGCAGGCACTCTGGTTGTCTGTTGAGCTCTGTGAGTTCCCATGAGCCAGGCTAGTAGTTTCTGTGGGTTTTCCTGTGATGTTCCTGCCCACCTGCCCTGTTTCTTACAATCCCTCCTCCCTCTCCTCTAATTGCTAATAGGTCTTTTAATAAAAATCCTGGTACGAGATATTGGGGTAAATGCTGGAAGATCAGAGAGACAAAAGAACAAGTCACTGCCACATCTTACCTCTAGGACCCCTCAGGCTGAAAAAGCCTCTAGTTCCTGCCTCTTCACGCCTTATATACCTTCCTCTGCTCAGCCATCAATTCCTGGGATTAAAGGCATCTGTGCTTCCCAAGGAAAGGCATGAGATCTCAAGCGCTGGGATTAAAGGTGTGTGATTCCCAAGTACTGGGATTAAAGGTGTGTGCCACCACTGCCTGGCTCTGTTTCTCTCCTAGACTGAGTCAATCTTAGGTAGTCGAGGATGGCTTTGACCTCACAGAGATCCAGACAGATCTCTGCCTCCTGAGTCCTAGGATTAAAGGTGTGTGCCACCATTGCATGGCATCTCTGTTTAATCTAATGGCTGTTCTGTTCTCTGATCTTCAGGCAAATCTTATTAGAGTACACAGTATATCACCACACTCCTCAGCAGGACTCCCAAAGCTTGATCCAATATTTGGCTTTGGGTCTCTGAATCTGCCTCCATTTGTTACTGGATGAAACTTACCAATGACAACTGGGGAAGTCATCAATCTGATCACAGGGGATGGCCAGTTCAGGCTATGCTGGGGTCATCCTTGTAAATTCCTGGGAGTTTCCCTTGAATCAGGCTTCTACCTGACTCCATAATGCCCCCCTTTCCAGTCATCTCTTTCAGCACTGTCCTGCTCTGCCCACCCCCAAGTTCCCATGCCCACCTGCCCCCAGTCCAACCAGGAGATCTCTATTTCCTCTTCCCAGGGAGATCCATGCATCCCAACTTGGACCATCTTTCTTACCTAGCTTCTCTAGGTCTGTGGAATATAGCCTGGTTGTCCTTTATAGTTAATATCCATTTATGAGAGAGTGTATAGCATGTTTGTCTTTCTGGGCCTCGGTTGCCTCACTCAGGATGATTTTTTTCTAGTTCCATCCATTTGCCTGCAAATTTCATGATGTCACTGTTTTTAACAGCTGAGTAATACTCCATTTTGTAAATGTACCACTTTTTTATCCATTTTGGTTGAGGGGCATCTAGGTTGTTTCCAGGTTCTGGCTATTATAAACAACACTGCTATGAACATAGTTGAGCAAGTGTCCTTGTGGTATGACTATTTTTTGGGTATGCCCAAGAGTGGTATCACTGGGTCTTGAGATAGATTGATACCCAGTTTTCTGGGAAACCGACATATTAATTTCCAAAGTGGCTGTACAAGTTTGCATTCCTACCAGAAATGGAGGAGTGTTCTCCTTGTTCTACATCCTCTCCAACATAAGCTGTTATCAATGTTTTTTTTATCTTAGCCATTCTGATAGGTGTAAGATGGTATCTCAGAGTCATTTTGATTTGCATTTCCCTGATTGCTAAGGACATTAAACATTTCTTTAAGTGTTTCTCTGACATCTGAGAATCTTTTGTTGTGAATTATCTGTTTAGATCTGTATCCCATTTTTAACTGGATTATTTGTTTTTTTGATGTCTAGTTTCTTGAGTTCTTATATATTTTAGAGATCAGCCCTCTGTTGAATGTGGGGTTGGTGAAGATCTTTTCGCATTCTGTAGGCTGCTGTTTGCCCTATTGACAGTGTCCTTTGCCTTACAGGAGCTTTTCAGTTTCAGGAGGTCCCATTTATTAATTTTTGATCTTGGTGATTACACTATTGGTGTTCTGTTCAGGAAGTTGCCAAATGCATTCAAGGCTGTTTCCCTCTTTCTTTTCTATTAGGTTCAGTGTATCCAGTTTTATGTTGATGTCATTGATCCACTTGGATTTCAGTTTTGTGCAGGGTGACAGATATGGATCTATTTGCATTCTTCTACATATTGACATCCAGTTAGACCAGCACCATTTGTTGAAGATGCTTTCCTTTTTCCATTGTATAATTTTGGCGTCTTTGTTGGAAATCAGGTGTTCATAGGTGTGTGTATTAATGTCAGGGTCTTCAATTCAATTCCATTGATCCAAGCATCTCTTCTATGCTAATACCATGCTGCTTTTATTACTATAGCTCTGTAGCAGAGCTGAAGTCAGGGATGATGATACCTCTGGAAGTTCTTTTAGTCTAAAGAATTATTTTAGCTATCCCAGTTTTTTTGTGTTTGTTTGTTTGGTTGGTTGGTTTTTTTTTTTTTTTTTGGTTTTCCATATGAAGTTAAGTATTATTCTTTCAAGGTCTGTAAAATTGCTTTGGAATTTTGATGGACTTTCTTATTACTAAACAATAAACATCCTTGTATTTTAAGGCACTGATAATTTGTTTTTTGTTGACTTCAGGCAGAAGTCCTCCTTACTGGACTCTTCAGAGATCAACTAGAGACACAGAATCAATACAGATAAGAAACAAGGAAAACAGTCCTTTGAAGATCCTCTAAAACTACAGAACAACTCCAAGAGTAGTCCCAGCTACGTCAGAACCACATTCAGAAGCTTTAAACAAACTGCAAGGATATAGAAGAGTGGAAAGATGTGAGTTGTTTGAAATCAGAATGTGAATGCATTGTTAATTTATACTGATGAAGCTATCATAAACATGGTCTATGCTCTGCCCTAATAAGCTTATTTTCCTTTCCTTCGGGTTTTGCTGTTTGTTTTGTTGTTGTTGTTGTTGTGTTGTTGTTGTTTTGTTGTTGTTGCTACTGTTGCTGTTGTTTGAGACAGGGTTCTTTGTGTATCAGCTCTAGCTGTCCTGGAACTCGTTCTGTAGACCAGGCTGGCCTTGAACTCATAGAGATCTGCCTGCCCCTGCCTCCTGAGTGCTGTGATTAAAGGCATGTACCCCCACCACCCCACTTTTTTCTCTCTTTTATACCATCTTGGTCCCCAACTTATAGCATGATGCCACCCACCTTCAGGACCAACCCTTTTAGTCAATCCTGTCTGGAAATTCCCCCACAGACACACCCAGAAGTGTGTTTCACTTATGTCAACAGAGTTTCTCAGTTCAGTCATGCTGACAGTCAAGATCATCCAGTTCCTTGAGATAGGTAGACAAAGTATTGACTTCTCTGGCCTAAAGATAAAGAAATCAACCAATCAGAACAGGAATTTCAACTAGACAGAGGTCAGTTTTCCAAGACTATCAAAAATCTGAAAACTCCCCCAAAATTTTAAGTCATATTCTAAAAATGCAAATCACAGAGGTACTCTTTCCAATCTTTTACATCACTCAAATTATGAAGGTTTTACCTTTCTATGTACCAGTCTTTGGTATGATTTGTTAGATACACAAAGAAAAGATTAAGCATAGTCTTTTCTCGTGATGAAACTGAACCCATTTAACTTCCCTGCATATAGTCTGTGGTACATCCTTGAGGCAAGGAAAAATACATAAGGAATAGGAAATATATTTCAGGTGGGGTGACATGCATGGAAACCCAACATAACTAAGTTCAGTTTACCAGTATAGAGAAGCTGGATGCCTGCGAACTGAGCCCAGTAAGGCTTTATTGTTTTTAGGTTTGGATAAACGCAAAACGCCTGGCTTAATCATCCTCACTGATACCATCAACAGAGAGTGTATTGATTTTGTTTTGGCTTTACAAGTAAATTGTACAGTCCTTTTATCTAAAACTACTGAGTAAGCATAATGGAATGGAAACTGTTTTACATTTGGATTCTCTTCATTCATTAAGTTTGATGAGAGCACATTGCATTTTGGATTCTGCTAGAATTCATTGAAAAATGAGTCAATAATAAAGCTGATAGAGTAGTGAATGGATGCATATCATCAAACAAATGGAGGAATGGTTATTTCCAATGGCTGTCAAGTACTTTGCATAATCTGAGAGGGATTATTTCACATTTTAATCACCATTTTAACTCTGACCGAATGTGTGTTTCTATCCAGACATCACTTCTGTCCTCTGCTGCCCATCCTTTGCAGGGCTTCACTCTAGTCCACCTATTCCTATCTTCTCAATTAACCGATGATGTGCTTTCTCTTTAGCAGGAAAGAGGACTGCTTTGCCTTCAACTGCCCAGCCTCATAAGCATGCCAGCTAATTTTCAGCTAAGTCAACAACCCTTTGAGGTGACTGCCATTATCTGTGTGCTCTCAAAAGGAACATGTGCCCTCTGGGAAAAGAGAAAGCTTTATCATAAACAGCCCCTTTAAATTGTCTTGCAATGATTTTCTTAATAATGTTTTTATTTTCAGATCAGTCCCTAACATTTTAAGTATATGTAAAAACACAGCAATTTTATCTTTTACTTAATTACTGATAGACAGAAATACACAAATATATCTCATGTATATTTTTAAACCTCTACAAAGATATTGAACTATCAACTAAGTTTCTACTTATACTACTGGATGTCTTATATCTTTCTTAATTATAACTAATTCATTCATTTGCTCAAAATGTTTGTTAATAACCTGTTGTGTTCTGGGCACTGTTGTTAATGAGACAAACAAGTTCCCGATAAAAAAAACACAAAAATCCATATTTTGTGAAATCTAGTAAGGAAATTTTTAATTAAAAAATTATCATAATGGTGTACTAGAAACCAGAGGCCTTGAACCAAAACAATGACTCATTACATTGAATATTTGCAAGTAAAGCTGAGGGACTTACTGTGCGACACACTGCAGGTCCCAAGGCCTCTAAGAAGAATGAAGAGGTGTTGGAGAGGCAGAAAAGATGGAGCAATAAAGTGTTTTGTTTTGGTTTGGTTTTAATTTTTTTAATTTTCTTTTAGGAGGGTGCTGCAAGGGTTAAGGGTGGATATGGAGGGACTGGGAAATGAGAAGAACTGGGGTACATGATGTGAAATTCCCAAAGAATCAATAAAGAAATGATTTTTAAAATTGTCATAAATGACTAAGCCCCATTTGTCTGTATTACCTTGGTATAATTTAAAATCATCCATTTCTACTTTGAAAACTGTCCTAGTTGATACAAAAAGTTCATGGTTCCCCAAGAAATAACTAAACCATAGATGTGTTTAACAATGAAGAGTGCTGTGGGAAATAAAGAAAATAATACATCAAAGCAAGGTATTCCCAGATGTGGGGAAGGATGGTAGTCACATTAAGAACAGTCCACCAAAAGCTTTATTGAAAGGGTGGCAGGTGGACAGACACTTGAGGGAAATGTGGGTGTTAGTGACACAGATCTCTACATGATGACTGTTACTGAGAGAGGCCAGGGCAGGCAAAAATACCTGAGATCTTGCCTAGTTCACCAAGAACACTGGTAAGGCTGAATCAGAAGAAGTAAGAGTGTCAACAAAGGCAGTCACATCATAGGGAGACTTGCGGGCATCATGAAAGATGACTTTGGAGTATAGCAGTAATTCCACTGTAATCTGACTTATTTCTATCTCTGTGGCTTCACCATTCACATTGGAGTTCTAGGGCTGCATAGCAAGGGTGGGACAGGAAAAATGGGTAGCAGTGAGGCTAGTAAAAATACAGCTACAATATGGCTATATTTTGTACAGACGTTTGATTGGATATTGACAGTGCTAAATACACAGGAGAGGTATTTAAAATTCCGACTCTATAAACTAAGAAACTAGAATTCAGAGAGGTTGTGGCTTGCCTGAGTTTATGCAACTCACTGAATAGGAGAAATAAGACAGATCCTAGTATCCCATTAGCCTAGTACTTTCTCTCTGATACACAATCCATTTTCAAATACACCAGACTATTCATTAAATATGAGTTGTCCCCATATTATATTCTGAAGAGTCTTCCCTACAAAACAAAGGTCCAAAGGCCTTTATCTTAGCATTTTGGTTCAGGATATACACTCAAGATTATGCCCACTCTCAAATGTAACAGATTTGAGGCCCAGTGAGACGGCATAGCAGGTAAAAGTTCTGTGTGCAAAACTGAAAGCTGCCCTCTGATACCCCTATGTGCTTCTGGCACTCCCCTGTACCTGGCGCAGTCTCACTCCTACTCTGTCTAGTGAATGGCTACTCTTTTTCACATCTGAGTCCAAATGATCACTTTCCTAAGAAACCACTCCTGCTCTCAGACTAGGTCAATTCTCCCTTGTATAAGCTCTATGAGCAGTGTACTTTTCCATCACAGCTCTTACCGCACTTTGGAATTATTTATTTATTAGGGTGATTAATTATTCAAGCTCTGTCTCCTCTACTGGAATTCAAGCTTTCTGAGTTAACTGATGTTTATGCATATAACACCAACACAGGGTAAGTACTTAATAAATATTTACTAAATGGATACAAGAAAAATGTATGCAAGTTCAGGAGGCTCAAAACATAAACTATCTGCATGTTTATAAGAACCAAAAAAACTGAGTTTTGACAAAAAAGGATCCATTTTCAGGGGAAAAAAATCAATGGTGAAGATATGAATCTGGGATATGGTTCTCAAATGCACAATAAGGAAAGACTTACCAAATACAAGGCAAAAGTATTGTAGTCCGGTGAGTAAGTTATTTCAAAATATTGTTCAATGGACACAACACAATTTCCTCTGAAATTATTTTTCCCATTGATACTTTTTTTTCCCTTTGAAAGAATTCACCACAAGGGCTTGTACCTCTGTGTAACTTCTTATAAACTAGTATGGGTTCATTGACTCCAACTCTGAAAACTGTTCCAATTTCATTGTGAAGCATCAGAGTGAATATAACAACTAACTACATATCTCTGCCCATGACAGAGGACGAACTCCCTTAAGAATCAATCCTTGAGTCATGGGCCTTCTGTATGATGCCTTCTACCCTTCAATATGAAAGGACATGAAGAACTACATCGTGCACTTGACATTTATATGTGCAATTGACATTTAAGTATACTTGACATTTAAGATTAGGTTTTAGACCTTGGTAGTAAATTGACTTAAAAATTAGAGAAACGATTGAAAGAACATTTTTTTTCTAAATAAAGAAAGAAAATTACCACAATTAAACTTGATAATCTAATGTTTCCTTTCTTTAGCAGCAAGAGAACAGAACCTATTATTTGCTGGAGTCTGCTCTCTACTTCTGGCAGTGATGAAGTCAACTTATCCATCTTTTCTTGTTTAGGTAATTTGTGGCTCTTTATTAAAGACTTAAAAATAAACATTGAATTATTCATACCAATGTATTCAAGTAAATTTGTGCAAAAGCATCCTATCTCAATTGAGCTCCCCAAGAGCCCCAGTCTGTGGCAGATGCTGGTTTTATTGTCTCACACGGATTCCTATGGCATGGTGGCACAATAAAGAATAGCAAAGAGACAAAATACCTTCAGAACACAAGGATTTTTCAGAATGCAGAGAAGAAAATGATTTGGGCAGCTGAGTTCCCACTTTACCAGACTGGGTGACTAACCTTCTTAGCGCTCTAATTTTTACCAGTTGCTAGCAAAATTGAACAAGTCAACTGAAAATGTTTCTTGCCTCTTAGATGACAAGTCAACATACTTGCCCACAGGCCAAATCTGGCCCTCCAGCTGTTTTTGTCAATTAAAGTTATTGGAAAACCGCCAAATGTCTATAGCTGCTTTTGTGGTAAATAGCAGAGTTGAGTATTATAAAATGGAGACTATCCAACAAAGTCTAAAATATTTACTATCTTGACCTTTACAAAAAAAATGTTTACTCACTCCTCCCTTAGAGTATGGATGCTTGACAACAGAAAAAATACAGACACATTGAAATAATAAATTGTATCTATAAATATGATACAATAACTTCTTTGTGCTAATATTCCAGGGAAAAAGCCTTTGAACTTTGAGCAAAATATATTTGTTTTAAAAGAGGGTTTCATTGCTGTTTTTAATACTTCTTTTAAAATTACATACATTTATACAATGTGTTTTGTATGGATCTATCCACCACTACCTCCCTCCAGCTCTTCCAAATAGCCACCACATCTGTCTCCAGGATTCATGTCCTCCTTTATTTCAGTTTTTGATATGAATAACCCCCTAAATCCAATTAGTGCTGCCCATATGCCATGAGTATGAGTATGTGGCCATCCACTGGGGCATGAACAGCCTATCAGCCCTCACATCCTCAAAACAGAGTGACTCCGTCTCTGTCCACAGTCATCAAATGCTAATAGTGCCACTGGTAAGTGTGGGGCCTAGGACCAGTCCTGGGAGTCTAATTCTCACTGTGTGCTTAGACCTTAGATTACAGAAGTGGCATCATGCCAAAACTAAAAACTGATTTTTACTTTTAACTCAAATATTAATAAAATTTTACAAGATTACCCTCATTCCAACCTAAAATGTATTCAATACTGAGCAGAAATCACTAAGCATAATTTAATGATGTGGTAAAACAGAATAAGCCTAGGCTTTAGAGTCTAATCAGACTTAACAGTTTTGTTAATTACGTTAACAAATGACCCAGTGGGCATTTAGATAAGGACTTCTGCGCTCCAAAGACTGCTGCCTATATTTTTTTCGTATTCCTCTCTTTTGAGCAATTGCTGTCCCCAAGAACTTTACAGCCCTAAGTCTTCCTTGCTAACAGAAAAAATGAGGTCACATCCTCCATTTGGTGGCAATTTGCTCACCTAACCTGCTGACCTTTCTCTGTGTTCTTCAAGCTTACAAGCACTGTTTTATTCTAGATCAAACTTCCTAGCTCCTAATAAAAGCCAATCAACATAGAAAGAAGAAGGATTTCCCACGCCCTGAGCTATAAGAAGCCAGAAACAAAAGTTGCAGGGGACATTAAAAAGAACTAAATAGTCATTATACACTGACAGCAGAATTTTTACCAATTTACTTAACTGTCACTGGTAATGACTCTCTTCACAAGCACAAAATATCTAGAGTGTGGCTGTGCACGGGAGGAATTGGAAGGTCGAGGGAGAGAGCTTTGCCTCATTGAGCTTTTGCAAACAATGATAAATGAGATTTTTCACATCAGCCACAAAAGAGAGATCCCTTATTCCTCCATTTCCTGAAGTAGTTTTAATTAATGGTAGCCTTATAAAGACTTGGATTTTTCTCTCCTGCTTAACTTCCTCAGCTTAGTTTGAGATGGAGGAAGTAGAGCAAATTGTGGTAATGGTACATCTCTGCTAATTTGAATATTTAGAGGATGCTTGGTTTTTATGCTTTCTGTGGAAAACCCATGAAATTTAGGATATGCAAACAATTTCCTGTCTTCCTCTTAAGCAAGAAGGAAGGAAGGAAGGAAGGAAGGAAGGAAGGAAGGAAGGAAGGAAGGAAGGAAGGAAGGAAGGAAGGAAGGAAAGAAAAGCATTTCTATGCAGAAAGATATAGACTAGTGAGTTCCATAGCTACTGAGATTATATTCAACACCCAAACTAGAACAGAGCACGCCCTGCCTCAGAGACTGGACTAGGAACCATTTGTAAACCCTCACAGCACTCTTCCCCAAACAAGAAATGCCACTTTCCTGCTTACTTCAGTGGACACCCCAAGAGTTATGTAGAGTAGGCAACATTGTCTGAATTTTGAAACCCTACAAGAAACCATCCTGCCATGGCTCTGAAACATGGAACTGAAAACCTAACCATGCAACCAATCTGGCAAATGTGAGACCAAAATGAGACCAAAATGCCTCCATCTTAGAAATAAGGCCTAAGCTTTCTCCATTTTAGGTATAGGCCTTGAGTTACTGGAACAGTCCTTGAGTTACTGGAACCAGTCAACCCAGATTGCCGAAATTAGAGAGTGCAAAGTAGAGTCACAAGGTATTCATTCAGTGGTGAATGTGTGACCATGGAATGTCCCAATCCTGGTCTCCATGGTGATTCTTTAAGCACAGAATGTCCCCACCTGAGGGCAGCCAATGAGAAATGGTGACTGGCAACCACCCCCTTAGAAGTAAGATTAAGCCATGATTTCTAGAAAGTCCTAGAAGCAAGTCAATCAGAATTATACTCATACTAGCACCCCTAACTGATGTAACCTTGTGGGTTTTGCCTTTAAAAACTGAGCTTGCATTCCGGTAAGCTCGTCTTTGGTGGTCTCTCTGGGGATTGCTATCTGGGTACAACAGCAGGGAAGGAGGTATTCTAAAGAGACACTTGGGACCCTCGCTTTGGCTATTAGACTACTGACAAAATGGAGCTCAGGTAACTATAATTCTCCCAGAAATCTCATCTGAGAGAAGAGAAAGCCTAAAGCCTGAGCCAGTCTGTTCCAGGTCACTTTATATTGTTGTGATAAACACCATGACCAAAAACAACTTAGGGAAAAGAGAGTTTATTTTGCTTACAAGTTCTGATCCATCATGAAGGCAAGTTAGGCCAGGAATTCAAGGCAGGGACCTGGAGGCAGAAACTCAAGCAGAGGCCATGGAAGAAGAAAGCTGCTTACTGGCTTGTTTACATGGCTCACTCTGTTTTTAATACAATCCAGGACAACCTGCTCAGGGATGGCACTGTCCACAATGGGCTGGGTCCTACCACATCAATAATAATCAAGAAAATGTCCCCAGAGACTTGCTTAGAAACCAGTCTGAGAAAGGTCGTTTCAAACTTGAGGTTCCCTTGTCCCAGAAAATTTTAGTTTGTATTAAGTTGGGGAAAAACAAAAACAAAAAACAAACAAACAAACAAAAAACACTAGCCAGCACAGGGTAAGAAGAGAAACTTTTCTCATTGAAAAGATTACCAAGCTGTCAGATTTCTTTTCTGAAGTCAGTGATGGATCAATGAAGGGCAAGATCATACCTTTACCTGGACTATTTAGATACGCATAATTCTGACCCTCCACTTAAACTTTGGTCTCACATCAGGACCCTAATGATAGCCTTGGGGAGAAAGGTCACTGAATCTCTTTGTCCCCCTTTCCAATGTGGCTTATTAAATAAAATCTTGTCTTTCTGTCTTTCATTATTAATTTGACTGTTTTAATAGGCTTACTGAGGATGAGCAAACAGACTTGGCTTGCTATGACCCAAGCTGTGACCCCAAATCTAATAAGGACTATACCCCCCATATGCCACACAGTATCTGTGCTCATATCCTGTGCTCATATCCTATGCACTAGATGATTTATTTATACAGGAGCCATCATCATTGTGCTGTCTATAAGTTAAGACCAAAAGAGACTGACTATACAGTTTCTCTTATTGACAGCATGTGCAGTGGCCGTCTTTAGACAACTGGCTTCTAGAATAACACATCCAAATTATATGACTTGAGGAGGTAATAGTCAAAGTACCATCTCTATGAAAACTGCCACTTTGGAAGGTGGCTATGCAGTTTGTACAGCCATACTCTGGCAAGCAAAATAATGACCCCCAAAATGTTCATGTACTCATCTTTGCAAATGAGAATATTATATTGACAGGTGGAAATCTGGCTGTTAATATACTGACCTTGAGATGGATAAATTAATTTCAATTAACTGTTATGTTTAATTCTATAGATGCCAACCTTGACCATGATATTCAGATATCATGACAAGAAAATATTCTGCATGTTTCTGTAAGGGCATTTTTGAATGAGGTTAACATTTATATTACTGAACTGAGTAAAGCAGGTTGCCCTCCATAATATGAGTGGGCCTCATCGAACCAGTTGAACTCCTCAGCAGGACAGAACCTGACTTTTTCCAAAGAAGAAAGAATTCTCTAGCAGATGGCTTGTGAACTTGAACCCCAAATCTCTACCCTGGGTGTGCACCCTTCCAATTTCTAATGTAACTGCTTCTATAAATCCATGTGAGTCAATTCCATAAACCTCCCTCTCTTTCTCCCTGCCTCTCATTCTTCCCTGTTTCAGCAGCATGGCATGCACACACACACACACACACACACACACATCCATATAATATGTACATACATACATATGTATATATATATATATATATATATACACTTTCTAGAAAGAACCTTAGAAAAATAATACTGCAAACAGAAGTCCTTCTCTGAGTTTGAAACACCTAGTTCTTGCTAGTCTCTACTACCTACCAACAGATCTGTGATAATTTGAAATTCTAAATACTAAAAGGCTTTGAAACTTATTTGCCAGGAAAATCTGACTTGACCTGAACAAATATGAAGCTATTTATAGTATTTGTTTATCTCACTAAGTATGAATATTCATATACTTCAGGGCATAAATATTAATAGATTTGTTTATAAGCTGTTACCACCAACCTTGTTCCCACTGATATTCTATAATATATGATATATTTAGCATATTTCATTCCAAAACTCACAAACCTGAATTTTGAAATATGCCTACACGAAAAGCTTTCAGATAAAAACTTTAGATGATTCCCTGGGTAATTTACCGCACTTCTGTAAGTGTGTTTCCTCATGTATATTTACTAGGTATTTGACAATTATAATAAAGTTTAGCTATTAACCACCTTCCTTTTTTCCAACATTCCTTTTCCTTTGGCCTATATTTCATCCTTCATACAATCAATTCATTCTACATCTATTTGACTGCTCATGACATATTAAGGACCTAGCTCCCTTTCTTCTCCTCCAGGGCTTATACTGAAACAAGGTTCTCATAATTAACTATAAAATCCCTGGCCCAAAATGTCTGCAAAGGACTTTCTCTAAAGCCAGAAAACAAACAGAATTGAGGAGCATAGCTGGTGAAGGGAGCAGACTGAGGAGGGGAGATTACTCACTGAGAAAAGGCAAGCAGCAAGTGGGTATTAAAAATGCTGCATATACATAGTGTGGAGCTGAGAACAAATAATCACAAATACATGGCCCTTGATTCTAGATGAGTTTACTGTGTTCTTTACATTGCCTATAATGAGCCACTGCTTAGTGGTTTTAAAATACTGCTTCTTTAAGTTGAAATTCATTCGAAAAAAAAAAAGAAAGAAATTGTAGGAGAGACTGGGGAAAATTCAAAACACAAATTCTTTTCCTTTTCTGTAGTTTTCTTTTTCAGAGAGCATTCGATATTGCTAAAGCTATAGATTCTTTCTCTTAGACTTAAAAAGGAAATGTTTATCTTTCAGTTTCTACAAAAACACTCACTATTCTTGGACCAAAATGTAGTTTTAGAAGCCTTTTTTTTTTCTTTTTTTAACCTTGAGCACAACTGTAAAACCTCAGAAGTTCCTTTTCTTTGAGGAATATTTTCCCCCTCTTTACATATGCAGATCACATTCCTCTGAGATGCTGATCTTTTCCCATGATGCATTCTGCTGACAGAAAGACAGTCTTACCACACAGAAACGCCAGTTGAGTTGACAAGCAAATTCCATCAGTATGCAGTGTTTACACAGCACAGTTTAGCAACAGCCGCTCACACAGTCTGCTGTCCCAGAGCAGAATTCTAATTAAGCCTTCAAGCTTCTCAGTTCAGACGAATTCTTATCCTGAGGTCCTAGACTCCTTGATGTAGAAATCTGAAGCTTTGTTTGTCTGGAAAGAAAGCAGAATATATTCTACTTCCAGTGCAGCCTGCAATGCTGTTTATACACATCCTGGTGCACTGTTTGCAAAGTGAAGGTGATTCTATTTAGTACATTTAGAGTTTTCTCATCATTGAATACTAGATTTAGTCATCACGAAAGAATATTGAACGGTATTTCTTTGGAATTCTCTATCCTTCAATGGACACACTAAATATGTGAGTTTTCTGAACCAAAGCTGCTATTCTAAATTTCAAAGAAAAAATAAGCATCTAAGCAAATACAATTTGAAGTGCTGAGTAACCTTTATTTACATTTGCAGAACCCAACACTTCTGTGGGCTTCCTGTACATGTGATATCATTCCTTATTTTTCAGTCCTGCATATCAACTAATATAGTATATATAAACTGCTATAAGGTTTGTATACTAGTCAGGCTTCTCTAGAGGAACCAAAGTGATAAATTGAACACACTTTTAAAAGGGGGGTTATTGGTTTACAGGATGCAGTCTGGGTAGTCCAAAAATGGCTGTCTCACACTGGAGAGGCGAAGAATTCAATATTGCTAAATCCACAAGCGTGGATGTCTCAGTAGTCCCAATGTGGCACTGAAAGCCTAGAATATTCCTGGAGAACTCCTGGTTTTTAGTTCTTGCAGTGCGGATGAAGTTGAGTGGAATATTGGTGAAAGAATGTGGTGGTATTGTGTTCCCCAAAATATTGTGCACCCTAATAAATTTATCTGGGGTCAGAGAACAGACAGTCACTAGATACAGAGGCTAGAAAATGGTGGCACTCACGCCTTTAATCCTAGCATTCCAGAGACAGAAATCCCTCTGGATCTCTGTGAGTTCAAGGCCACATTGGAAACAGCCAGGCATGGTGACACACACCTTGAATCCCAGAAAGCCAGCCTTTAATCCCAGGGAGTGTTGGTAGAAAGCAGAAAGGTATATAAAGCGTGAGGACCAGAAACTATAAGCATTTGGCTGGTTAAGCATTTGGCTGGTTAAGCATTTGGCTGGTTAAGCATTCAGGCTTTCAAGAAGCACACAGTTCAGCTGAGAGCCATTCGGATATGAGGACACAGAGGCTTCCAGTCTGAGGAAACAAGATCAGCTGAGAAGTTGGTCAGGTGAAGTTAGCTGTGGCTTGTTCAGTTCTCTGATCTTCCAGTTCACCCCAATACCTGGCTCAGGTTTGATTTTATTAATAAGAGCTTTTAAGATTCATGCTACAAAAGAATGCCTCAACAACAGGGGAGATAAACATGCAAGAGAAAGTCAGGAGAAGCAGGAGAAGTAATGCTTCCTTCTCGCGGGTCCTTTATCTGAGCTGTCATGAGAAGGGACTGCTAACCTGCAGGTGAGTCTTCCTAGCGTTCCAGTAGCTTGAGCTTCAGTTTATTCCACATGCAGTCAAGTTGACAACTAAGATTAGCCATTGTAGTCTGACTCAAACAAATATAATGTTTGTGTAAAGCATTAGAGGTTACAATTAATTGCCATGTTTTAGCCTGAAGAAAACAATACACACACAAACCCTGGATTATGAAGGCCCCGGTAGGTATGCCATCTTCCTGCCCATTATTCTCTGTACCATTTTTCTATCTCTGTAAAAGCACTTTGGTATCACTGAGTTCCCTAAAATGATGGTCTTTGTGTGAGAGAACACTAATTTTCCACATCTTGTCAGGATGCTGGCACTTGAATAAACCTGATTTCCTTCACACCCAATTTTGTCTCCTGAAATGGCTTTTGAGCAATGAGCCGACTGACTTGGCTCTCTAGTACAGTAATAGCCATTGAGCACAGGTTACAACTATCTATATACCATATAACAAAAAAAAGAAAGAAAGAAAGAAAGAAAGAAAGAAAGAAAGAAAGAAAGAAAGAAAGAAAG
>CABHPH010155501.1:0-25814 GCA_902168325.1 Peromyscus nudipes | reverse complement strand
CACAAATAAAACAGTGAAGCAAACGTAAGCAGATGGTATCATGGTCTCATTCTACCAGACATTTCAGGAGAGATTAAGTCTAGTGCTGTTTAAGTCCTCTCAGCAATGTAAAGAACACAAAGCATTTTCAAATTCAGTTTATATGGTCAGCATTTATGTTCATGTCAATGCTCAAAAATGATGTGATAACATCAGTGAGATGGCTCACTGTTTGGTGCACCAGTTTGATGATCTGGGTTTAATCCCTAGATGTTACTACAGAAGAAAAGAGAACCTACTCTCTAAAGTTGTCCTTCTACAGCAGGCGTGTGCCTGTATTCACTCATATCACACACACACACACACACACACACACACACACAGAGAGAGAGAGAGAGAGAGAGAGAGAGAGCACATGATGATGATGATGATGATGTTACAAGAAAAGATGAAAAGATGATGATCTTTTAAATGAAATTCCTCAATAAAATACTAGAAAATTAAATAGAACAGCATGTTCATAGTGTATGTATATACCATGATCAAGTTGGATTTATACTTAGGCTATAAGGATGGGTCAAGCCATGTAAATAAATAACTATGACAAGTCACATGCTGAAAAATCCAAGTTATATGATCCTGTCAACCACTGTAGAAATTTTTTTTGCCCAAATTCACCACACTTTTATATAAAAACTTTAAATAAATTAGGTACTGACCAATTATGTCTCAGCGAAGAAAAGGTCATTTATAATAAATACACAGCTAATATTTTCTGAGGTAAGACACAAAAATCAAAGTATAAGAGAAGAATAAATTAAAAAAAACCCTGAAAAACAAAACAAATCAAAAAATCCCCCATACAAACAAACAAATAGAAAAAAATTGGGAAAAAAACAAGGGGTCCCTTGTACATGTGTGTAGACAGACTATCGCACTATTCTTAAGCTTACTCAATAGACTAAGCTTGCTGGTAAGGAGTCTCCAGAGATCCACCTGTCCCTGCATGAGCTCAGATTATGAGAATGAACAACCACTCCTAGCATTTTTGTTGTTGTTTTTTAACATGGGTTATGGGGCTACAACTTGGATGCTCATGTCTAAGTGGCAAGCACTTTACCAGTTGAACTATTTCATCAGCCCAAGGGTGTCCATTCTCACCACATCTACTTTACATAGTCTTTACTGCAATAATTTGAAAATAATAAATCAATGACAGTAAATAAAAAGAAGGCAGAATGGATACAGGGAGGAAAGAGAGAATAAAGAAATAAAAGGCAGATTAAAGAGGAAGGAATCTCAAGTTTCCATAGACATGATTTTTTTTTCTGCACAGATAATACATGTTCTATGACAAAACCTTTAGAAGTAATAACTCATTCAGGAAAGCTGCATGATATTATATGTATATAATTCAAAATCAAGAAAATACTCTCATTTACAAGAGTATCAAATGAATAATGAGTTTGACTAGGAATTAGGTGCTGTACACCCTGAAAACCGCACTATATGGGTGGTAAGAATTCTGAAGACATAATAGATTAATTTTAAAGGAATCTTGAGAAAGAAGGATGAAGTTAGATAAATTATATTCTGATTTCACACTGTACTGATATATTCCAAACTATACTAATTACAACCACATGATATTGGTACTCAGCAAGCATACAGACCAAAGGAATAGAGATTCAAGATATCACTTAAGTATATGTAGCAAAATGATCTTTAAGAAGCACAGAAAACATATGTAGGAGAGGCAGAGGAGAATGTTTAATAATTATTTGTAGAAGACAGTGTGTATTTACATTCAGAAGAATGAAACTTAACCCTTATCTTATACTTAAAAAATATCTTCAAATATACTAAAGACTTAAATGAAAATATTAAACTGTAAAGCATGCAGAAGACAACATCTGGAGAACGGTCTTTGACATTGATCTTGATAGTGAATCATTGAGTAGTGTTATAAAACACAGGAAACAAAAAAAAGATGAGACTACATCAAATTATGCAGTTTCTGTACAAGCAAAGATAACAGTGAAAATACACAGAATGGGAGAAAGCATTTGCAAATCCTAGACTGACAAAGGAGTAACATAGAAATAAATACAGCCTTCAATTACCCTGCACCACACAGTCCTGGTTGGCTTTCTATGGCTGCGATAAAACACTGACCAAACTCTATCTTGGGCAATAAGGATTTACTTGGCTTTCAGGTTACAGTCCATCATCAAAGAAAGCCAAGACAGGAACTCAAGGCAGGAACCTGAAGTCACAAACAGAAGGAAAGATGATGGAGGAGTGTTGCTTAAATGCTTGCTTCCCATGGCTTGATCAGCAATTTGTTGTTGTTGTTGTTGTTGTTGTTGTTGTTGTTGTTGTTGTTTTAATACAGACTCACCTGCCTGGGCATGGTATTGCCCACAGTGAGCTGGGTCTTCCTGAACTAATCAGTAATCAAGAAAATGCCCCCACAGGCAACTCTGATGAGGTTCCTTCTTCCCAGGTGTGTTGTCAAAACTGAAATGAACTCTCTTTCTCTTCTCTCTATCTTACACACACACACACACACACACACACACACACACACACACACACCACATATACACTGGAGGGACAGAGGGGAAAGAGGAAGAGGGAGACAGACAGAGACAGAGGCACCCTGTTGCTAAGGACCTGAATGTAAATAGGTGCAAGTGTGGCAAAAAGTGGAGAGGGATGCTTGATATTTGTATAGTAGGAATATAAATAGGAACAGAATCTCTGGAAAACAGTATGGAAGATCATGAAAAATTAAAAACATCACAGAACTACTATGTAATTCAGAAATTAAAATTCTAGGTATATGTGCAAGTATGAAATTGTCATGTCAACCAGACCTATATCACCATAATCATTGCTGCAGTTCACAATAGCCAAGATCTGGAAAGAACCTGAAGTCCCACACAGAAGAATGGATAAAGAAACTGTGCATATCTATGTACATGTGTGTCTTCATGTAGGTGTATACACAAGCACCAGCAATGTGAGCGATAAAAATGAAGGGAATCCTGTCATTCATCAAGACAAACAGATGAACACATAAACACAACTTTCAGAGCATTTCAAGAGCTTTGGTTGCAAGCATCATGCACTTACAATGGGACATTTCCAAAATAATTAGAATTTTTCTACATAAACTAGTTAAGATGCAAAAAGATAAACACTTTATTAGCATATTTATATGTGGAACACTTGCAAACTAACCTATAGACTCAAGAGTAGAATAGTAGAAGCCAGAGGCTGGAGCATGGGTAAGCAGGAAGTTCAGATTTTAAAATGAACAAGAAATAGAACTTCAGTCTAGATCCTGAGGCTGATGTACATGTTAATTTAATTGAGATAATTATTACATGATTTATATATGCACCTATCATTATATAGCTTGAATATAAACTATCTTTGCCAATTGAACATTTTAATGCACATTTAATTAATACAGATTATTATGCCTTTAGAAAGACTGCAGTTAATAACAACTGAAACACACACACACACACACACACACACACACACTAAAACAGAGCTTAACAGAAGCAGAAACCTGTTCTCCAAGGCTTTTTGAAGCATATTTCAACTTAGAATGATAAAACAATCTCAGTAGAAATGCATTCCACCCGCATTTTTCAATTTGTTTATATTCTTTCCAATGCCCTCAATCAATGCACAGGATCCTGTTAGAGTGCATGAAATAGAAATTATACATATCCATTGAAAATTATTTGAAACATATACAATACTATTGTCTTTGGGGTTTAATTTTGTATATTGTAAGGAGATGAAAATAAAGCCCTGAGGCAGGAAACACAACTGTATCCTTCAATGAATAAATTATATTAGAGAATGTGCTTGAGAGATTGGAGGAGACCTAGGCAGGCTACTTCTGTAATAAACAGGGTCTCTGATGGAAAGTAGTGAACTTTGCATGTTGCAATAACAATACCATATATATAACTTTGCCACTTTTAGACACATTTTTACTATCCAACTTTAAAATACCATAAAAATCTAAATCTTGGGATTCTAGTGATCTGTTACCACAAGGACCATCAGAATGCATAATAAATCAGAGGGATGAGGGTAGACCTTAATGTCTGAGAGATTTTTAAGAACAAAAAAGGGAAATAGTCATTGCTTTGAAGTTAAGAAACTGTTACTGACTTTGGGAAGGATGTAAGTAATGAAGAACAGCTCTTAGCAGCAACTAGATTCCAATCAAAAGACCATAAAGAGGACAACAGAGGTAGACACTGATGTGAAGAAAGAGGAAGAGGAAGAGGAAGAGGAAGAGGAGAAACAGTACCGAGAGAAGATAAAGCAAAGATCTGTGGGTTCCCAAGCTTTAGGTTGAGTGAGGTAATTCATATTGTTAAAATTTGGCTAGTACATTATAGTGAAAAATAGCAAGGTATCACTAGCATAAATTGTCATATCATTTATGAATTTTTTTGGCATTCAATATTCATCAAATACTTTATGTGTTCCTCTTTGTCTCAGTAATTTCATTTCCAAGTACTCTCATCTTCCCAAGTGGGCAAAGACTTTCATAAAGAATGTTTATTATAGCAACATAAAAATGACAAACTCGGAACTCACCTAAATATCGAACAGTAGATCATAACTAATAATAGGGAATCACTGTAAAATATTACCATGTTATTAAAATTGTTCTAGTGTGCTTTCTATAGCTGTGATAAACACCATGGCCAAAAGCAACTCAAAGGAGGAGAGAGGAAATAGTTTATTTGGCTTACAGGCACAGGCCATCATAAAGGGTAACCAAGGCACGAACAGAAAGTAGAAACTATAGAAGGGTGCTGCTTACTAGATTACTTCCATGGCTTGCTTAGCTACCTTTCCTATATAGCCGCAGCGTACATTCCTAGGGGTGGCATTCCACACACTAGGCTGGGCCCTCTCACATCAGTGAACAATCAGAAAAAAAAAATGCTCCCAAAGACATGTTCACTGGCTAATCTGATAGAGGCAATTTCTCAATTGAGAGTCCTTCCCAATGTCTAGATTGTGTCAAGATGATAAAAGCCAACAGTGACAGATGGAATTTATCTAAATATATAAGCATAGGTTAAAACCAATAATAGGAAATCAATGCAAAATATATTATTAAAATACATATGACAATTGGAAATGGTTTTAAAATTACAAGTAAGGAAATGATTAAAATGAGCATATATGCTTATATGGTGAGGTTTTCATCTAATTTTGCATACAGACATAGGATAAAACACTAAAATATTATCAATAATTAATTCTACCTTAAGATTATTTGAAATTTTCTAAACTTTTTGACTTTATATTTGTCTGTCTTACTTCACCAGTTAAGAATACTTGTTCTTATCAAGGACCCAGGTGAGCTTCTGAGCACAGTGCTGGGTTGGGAGTCACAGAGTTTTGCTGCTACCCGTGTCTTCAGCATCATATTCTGATGTTCTCTTTTGAATAGGTCAGTTAACCTGTCCTTTTTAAAGAGACATCAACTTGCAATTTTAGTGGTCAGAATCATACCTTTCCCTCTTATTATATGAAACAAGATTAGAGCTTACTAAGCAACTGCTTTACTATGGACTTAAAGTTTTAGGAGAACAGTGGTATTCCCAGGAAGGGCCTGTGGGACTTCTGAAGAGATATAGTCAGTCCTAGGACCCCTTCTATAGAGAACAACAACAAAAGGAGACTTGGGGTTTAGATTTTGTACCAGTGTAATGGATCTACATCCATGGTGTATGATTACTTGGTAAATAGACAAATGAAGTTGAAAATAGAGAACAAGGCCTGAGCCTATGCATGTATGTGCCTAGGTGAGGGAGATTGTACCTACATTTTATTGCAAATACATTAGTGAAATATTTTCTCAACTCTCGCAATCACGTCATAAATATTTACTCCACTTCATTGACTAGTTTGGGATATACAACTAAGATCTAACCTGTGATCACTGGGGCTTTGAATCAGCATGTGAACAATCAGAGAAAGAGAGGTAAGTGCCCTAGTTGCACCACTGTACTTCAGGGAAACCTAAAATCATGTTAAATTCCCTAAAGCAGAGAAAACATTCCTTTCTATATGCGTAGGATGAAAGAACCTGAAGCAAAACCACCATCTTATTAGTAAAGATATGAGTACTGTCCCCCAATTTTGCTTTTGTGACTAAAAGCACACATGATCACCCGAGGAAGCCATTATAGTTGGCATCTATCTCTTCTTGCCTCTATTTCTAATGCCATGGCCAAACACATATACGCAGCAGTAGTGGTTAAAAAGTGGAGACTGCTTCTGTATATTTATCTCAGGCAAAACTGAACAATGCTGAAGTCCATAGGTAGAATTTTAATCTGCAAATTAAAACCTCTGTTTCCTGCCCCAGCTTCAAAGAATGAAACTTTCTTGCCACCCATTTTTCATTCCAGGAATGAAGCACTTGTGAAATCAAAGGGGGCTCTAAGAGTAGACAGAAAAATAGGATGAAAGAACTTGAAGGTGTTCAAATGCATGCTGGCAGCGTTTGAAAATATGCAGCACACATAAAACTACAGCAGGGCTTTCCTTGGAGCATACATTTTAACACCTTTCTGAATATTGTATCATGCATACAGGAACACTGTTTCTAAGTAATTCAATGCCCCGGTTACAATTCATTTAATATTTCATGATTATATCTTTAAAATCATCCCCCTAGGCAGTGCAATTTACATTGTTCCTCCTAGACCAATGCTAGCTACTAGCAACTCTTCACATAGGTGCAAACTAACTACTGTCATCTGCTTTTCATTTGTTAAGATTCTAATTCATTGAATGTTGATGAGCTACCAAGGATTTAGAGATGTAAGGCACCATGACTGTGCTTTATTGGCCCAAGAGTCAAGACTCACATATGCAAATCAGAGAAGAGCAATGTTCAGGATTGTTTCTTGCTTTCCTGAGCCCATGCTCCCTACAGCCTACCATGTATTCCAGCCATTTTCCTAATCATATAGTGGGCATTTTTATCTTACATTCAACTCTCTAAAGAAGGCCTTCTAATACACCTTTCTAGAGTGTCTTGTGTCCTTTGTATATGTGTGTTGCATGTATATTTATCATAACATCAAATCTCTAAATGGATTACAGAGTCTCATTATCCTCTCTTCTTCTGTGGCAAATAGCATTGGGTATTTGGCAAGACAATTCTCTTAACAGAGGGCATGGCTCTTTTGCCTCAAATTCAATGGCTTTTCACAGAATAATCACACAGTAAGACTTTCATTTAAGTGTGTAGAAAAAGGCTAGTTTTAGTCTTACACGTTTACCTATTCCTCTTCTCTTCCCATTACCATTAATTATTTTCAACTTTTACATTCATTCTTCTTTGAGTTCATAACCTCCTCAATCATCATATTCTCGAGTTATGTCCCCCCTCAACCTCTACATGAACTTATGTGAACGAAAAATAGGTATTTTCATTAAGACTTTATCTTTGTGGGATCTCTGATGTTTGACTCTTCTCAATATAATCTTCCTTTCCTCAATATGATCTCGTCAGATCATATCTAGATGTATAACTCTTAGGTGTATGTCTGTAATTTCAATCCCTTTCAAATTACCAAGTAGGTACTTCTAAATATCCTTGATTGTCAAAGGTCACTCTTTAGTTGAACTTATGATAGAGAGAATATTCTAGAGGGCCTAAACTAATCGGGAAGGTGACTAGTGGGAGCAAAATTCAGAGAATGTCAGTGCATGGGGAAGAGCTTCATACTGAAGCAAACAGGACCAGGAACTGACCTATCAAGGGTCAGGATGAGCACCAAGACAGTGATAAACAGGTTCTGTTTAAGCTGCTAAGTTTGTGGTAATGTGTTCTGGAGCCTAAAAGATGAACATAATACATTAAACCCACCACATTTTATCTAAACTAATTATCTTTTCTAATGTGTTTCTTGCCACCTTTCTATGGATGCTAATGCTCAAAGTCATCACTAGGATGTGCCTCCACTTCTCAGCCTACATCTACCTTGTAGCCTAAAAGCATGAGATCATTCTGTGTACAACCCACTTTGCACCCTGTTTACTTTCTTATGGGAAAATAAAGTAGGAGCCTCCTTTATTGTATAGATGCATACAATGGTGAGCCTCTTTTCTAATGTCTTCACCTTTGTTTTGCACAGTATCAAAAATGGAGTTTCCCTAACATCTTATTCTAGTCATACTCATCTGTCATTTGTGTAAACAACATCAAAATGATAAAAAAAGACTGTTAAACTGAATTTCTTATGGTATCCTTTATCACTACCCTCACCTCACTCTGCACTTCGGCATACTTCCTGTTATATAGCCTTGCCCATCTTTACCTAGATATTTCCTGAATATTATTACATTCATTTTCCCTTAAAAATTAATATCTATTATTTCTGATTCAATCCTTTGACATCTATGGAAATTTGATATCTCAAAGATACTTTTATTATTTAATTTAACATTTTCACAATCAATGTGAAGGGTCCTTAGCAAATATTTGGTCACTGAGCAAGCAAACACAACTTCTCCTGGCTCCCTTGAAGGAATTTCTGTTAATGCATTTGTCCAATAATTTATTAATACTCTTCACATGTTGAATGTGGGGGACCAGCCCCCACATTTATTTATCCAAGGGACTCTTGAGGAATGAGGGATAAGAGATTTAGGTAGAAATATAGGGGAGAAAAACATAGAGAAAACACAGGATAGACTTAGGTGGGCCTGGATCCTTATCCATTGGCCCAGAACTTTATTCCAAATGTCTATTCATAACAATGCTAAGGGGTGGAGCAAAAGACCCCTGTCCTTTGCTAGTTACAAAACACCTGCACTCAAGCCTGTGGTCCAATCATCCTCTCTATGCAGACCTGCTGGGTAAAGCCACTAGGGAACCTGAAAATGGGCTCCCACAGTTGAAAAAGGAATAATATTATCTTTGTTCCTGACCCCATGCTTACTTCCATGTCCAAGTCAGGTCAGAGTTCCTTATTGTTCTCTATATCCTCTAGTCAATCCTAAAATAGCTGTTACCTATTGGAATACAGCTCATCATAAGGGACACTTCTTGAATCCAATAACTGATAACATCAGCTAATTGTGTCTATCATATAAGCTCATGAGAACTTTCATTTGGAGTAACCAATGAATCCTTATTATGTTGTCTCTATTGGTCTGGGAACATCACAATAGCCATGTGACAGCTTCTAATAATCAACATATTTAGATCACATCAGAAATTCATTTTCTCAGCTTCCCTTGCAGCTAAATTAGAGAGAAACAGTAGAGACAATATTCTCTGTGGCATGTGAACTCAGGACTTTGGTGCAAAAAAAATGTTAAGAGGAAGACTTTTTTGTGTGCAGAATTGACTTTCTGGCAAGGGTTGTATGGGATTCAGCTGGACTCTTGGGGCTGGTAAGTGTTCTGGCATGTACTGATAAAGTTAGCTGGCATCCTGAATAGATGTTATTCTGAGGACATCTCTGGGAGAAGTGGATGTGGTATGCTGATAAGATTTCACACCTAACTACAGCACCTCAGAAGTCTGTGCAGCTACCTAACTCCCCTCTAGAAATGAAACCATGTGTTGGAACAGCTAGTGGGGCTGATGTTGTTTATAACTGTTGTTTACAACTCAGAGTGAAATTTGTCTAAAAATGAGAGAAATCCACACATTAAAAAGAATAACCCGTGTAAGTGGGATCATACAAATTCCTCTAGCACACATAATTAGAATTTGTTCCCTCTTCATGGATATACTATGATAATATTATATATTAACATTCAGCATTATTGTGTTAATATAACATATTTTATTAAATCTCATAGTCACTCTGTTTTTTTTTTACAGTTATGACATGTTCAAATCATGTTAAGGAACATGTGACAATGAAATCATCCAAATCTGGAAATTTCTCTGAGACTGGTCTTATTAAAATCATCTCTATTTAACCACTGAGGAAACAAAAATGCTAAACTTTGTTTTTTTTTTTTAATAACTTTCACATTGAGTTGGGACCAGAAAAACATTTGTATTTATGTGATCAGGTAGTTCTTGCTCTTAATCACTACAGAGCGTTTTCAAAGAAATCAGCTGCATCACATCTTACTCTTGTGCACTTAATAGAATTTATAGTTTGGTTGTTTTTATTCATTGTCTTGTGAAATCTTTGAAGATAGCTAATCTCAGTATTGCTCAGTTACTCTGGAAATTTACTTTTGTGTGTCTTGACATATATGTGAATACATGCCTATGTATATATACACGTGTGTGCATGTGTATGCACATGTGTGTGGAGGCCTGTGAACCTCATCAGGTATCTCTCCCAGTTGCTCTCCACCATACTTTGCTGTTGCATGATCTGTGGGTGAACTTGGAGTTACCTCCAAGTTCAGTGCAGTCTAGCTATCTGGCCAGCAAGCTTCAGAGATTTGCCTGTCTCCCTGTCAAGCAATGTGGCTACAGGCACACAACACTAGGCCTGACTTACATGGGTACTGAGCATCTGACCTCAGGTCCTCATTGATGCACACTAAGCACTTCACCGTTGAATGATCCATCTCTCCACTCCCTGGAATTTGTTTATTTTAACATTCATAAACATATGCACGATATCATATACACCTGTCTTGCTACATTGAGGTAGTGGAGCAATTGAGAAAATGAAGCAAAGTCTGAGGAATGTGAGAATATAAGCACTGCAGCTTTTAACCCATTTCAAACAGCTCTGAAATGGGACTTGACCCCAGCACTTCCCTGTGGGTTGTGAACCAACGCTACATTTTGCAGAACCTGCCTGGAGGTGCTCACTGACTTTACCCTATCACACTCTCCATTCCCTGCTGCTTTCTCACAGGAACACATTCATTCCCCTGTGAGTCCTCATCATTCCAGTAATACCCCTTGTATTTTTTTTAATATTTTGTACTTTGAATGATGATTTACAGGTTAAGATCACACTGTGGGAAATACTATGTAAAGTCAGTGTAGGAGGGATGCCTTGGTACTCAAACTGTGTGAGTCAAACCTCAGCACACAGAACTGGACTGTTCAAAGCAGAATCAGTATAGTTGACTGGAGTTTCAATATTCACTACTTATATTCCCCGTTAAGGTATGCGAAGCAAAGTCTTGTTGTTGATTATAGTGAGGATGTATGGTTTTTTTTTTGTTTCTTTTGTTTTGTCAGTGTTCTGATATGAGGACACATAGTTGCATTTATATATCCACATTAGGACAGTAATGAGAATTTTTGTTAAAAAAAAAAAAAAACTCAGCCAGAACTCTTGAAGTGCAATGGGTGTGCTTCGGTGTTCTCAGACAGAACATTGTCAGATCGAATGCTAGAGTTTAGAGCAGAGCTGACATGAGGAATCACAATGCAGTAAGAAAAACACACACAATATTAAAATCTTTAAAAGAGGCATTTCTGAAGATCAAATCCCTGGTCTGCTTTGTATGTGTGGAAGTGACTGGAATAGAGTTTTGATACTCTAAGGTAATCGATTTCTATCTAGATGGATAATTGATATAAGATACCATTCCACCTGTGGTTTATTTCAGCAGCTTGAGGATACTCCATATTGCAGGTAGCACCTTTCTGTGGTTTGTAATTCTGACTCCAGGTCATACAACTGTCACCATGATGAAATTATGGTCTGCATGTCAGGTTTCCCCCATACTGGATCCTGTCTACCTTATGACTATTAATACTTTAATTTCCACTTGGAGACTTTAAATCACAGTGTTGTCCTCTAAGGTCATATTATTTATGGCACTGATACTTTCCAACACAGGAATAATTGAATGATTTTTATTTTTAATGAGGTATATTATCTTCACTAAAGAATGTAGTATCTTATAATTGTTAAATAATGTCTTCCTGTTACCTTCTAATCATCCACCCCTCTAAACTTAATAGAAATTATGCATATGCCATGACTTGCACAAACTTTTCATGGTAGTACATAACAGAGAATTGCGTATAATGTTGAGATACATGAATACAATATTACTTCTCAGTTGCTATTGCTGTAGGGCTTAGGTTTTGCCAATATTGTTAACACAGGCCTACACTGCTAAGTAGTAAACCCATGGTTTCATGGCACTTACTCCAGTCTTCAACTAGAGAATACCATTCTCTTTAACACTGTAGCTCAGTCTGTTTCTGCTGAAAGGAATTTGGCCTGAGTTGATCAATACAAGGAATATTAGTCCCTTTCTTCCAACAGGAGGATCAGCCACTGGCTTTTGCTAAGGTCCAGTAGTAGAATTTGATCATACTTTAGTAAACATCTCAAGAAACACAGACAGATATAATGGGCTCTGAAAAAGAAAGGAAGATAGAGACAACATTAGATGCTATTGGAAACTTGGCCACAGTTGGAGCCAGATGAAGAAGAGTCTTGCAGTTATGATCCTATTCAAGTATTTCTACACACCTGTTTTGTTACCTTCTCAGATGCTTAAATCCCACATATGGATGAACCTGCAGTGCTGGGAGATCTCAGCTCAATGCCTTCCTCCTTCCTATTAAACAACTGGATTACTTTTTTCATCTAACCTGAGTGACATTCAAGTCTTATTTCAATGCATAGCCTTGTCCATTAGGCTACTCCAGATCCTGGCAATTATTCTTGTATATTAGACACATTTGAGATGTCACCACTGGAAGAATGGATGTGCAAATCTTTGTCACTATTTCCACTCTAGTGGAATTGCTCTTAAACAGTTTGTTTTTAGATTGCTTATTTGATGAGACACAGCCAAAGGTGTTAGTTCAGCCATGTGCCTTCTTTTGTTGAAGTTGTTTTACTTAAAATGAAAAACTCAGACTTAGAGGTAGTTTCCTTAAAACTACTTTTTGAATATCTCAGAGTTAAAAAAGGGTTTTTGAAATGACTATCTAATTGAGGTGCCTGACTTGATTAAGTACACAGTTCCATCCAGCACTGAGTAGCTCCATACTCATCCAACAGCAGAGTCTTCTTTTTCCCATCCCTGCCTTCTGTGATTCCCTTGGTCATACATGATATAGCTCAGATTCCACTTCAGAACTGCAGAAGGAATCTATCTCTCTGTGTATTTTCTATCCCAGCTAAGCCTTCCAAACAAACAAACAAAAAATATATGACAGAGATCCCCATGTGTGAGGACAAAGCCATCCTAGTTCTAAATTAATCCAAAACACCTAAATAAAGCCACAAAATTTTATATTTCAGTCTCTGAAAAATTTATTTGAATTTAAATTTTCATATTCCAGAAAATGATGAGCAAGTTTCAGGCTATTAAGGAGACACCCGGCAGTGGATGGATCCTCAGTGCATCCTTGCCGTACTATGGACAAGCTACTAAGGAGAACTTATTTTTTTCCAACTGACAGTCATTTCAACAGAAAAAAGTTCTATAGAGCTCACAATACTTTATCGTGACACCATGACAAAGCAGACTTCTTTCTTTTTTATCCCTGTTGGCACATATCACTGCTCTGTACTTTCTGACCCAGGACTGCAAGAAACATAAGGAGCTCAGGGGCCTTGTCTGTTTCTTTCCACCAAACTTTCATTACCCAAGTACTAAAGAAAAAGAGCCAACATCAACCTGAATGAGAAGAAACTCAAAGCATTTCCACTAAAATCAGGAATCAGACAAGGTTATCCACTCTCTCCATATCTATTTAATATAGTACTTGAAGTCTTAGCTGGAGCAATAAGACTACTGAAGGAGATCAAAGGGATACAAATAGAAAGGGAAGAAGTCAAAGTATATTTATTATTTGCAGATGATATGATTGTATACATAAATGACCCTAAAAATTCCATCAAGTAACTCTCACAGCTGATAAACACTTTCAGTAAAGTAGCAAGGTATAAAATTAACTCACAAAAATCAGTAGCCTTCCTATATACAAATGAAAAACAGAGAAAGAAATCAAGAAAATGATACCATTCATAATAGTCTCAAACAATATCTTGATGGAAACTCTAACAAATCAAGTGAAAGACTTGCATAATAAAAGGTTTACAACACTGAAGACAGAAATTAAAGAAGATATCAGAAGACAAAAATATCTTATTCTCAAGGATCAGTGCACACACACACACACACACACACACACACACACACACACACACACACCAGCATAACTAAAACATACCCGAATAATCAAAGGATTGTTGGAGGTATTACCATCCCTGATCTCAAATTATACTATAAAAATATAGTAATAAAAAAGCACAGTATTGGTATAAAAGCAGAAAAATTTATCAATGGGATCAAATTGAAGATTCATGTATTAACATATACCACATGGTCATCTGTTTTATTTTTAAAAGAAACCAGAAATAGGAAGGCCTTGCCTTCTTGTAGGGGGGAGAATTTGGCGTGGGTTGGGAGGGAGAGGCTTGGGGGGGCAGGAGGAGGGAAGAGGGGGATCTTAGATTGGTGTGTAAAAGTAATGGAAAATTTTTCTTTATATATATAAAAAAAGAAACCAGAAATACACACTAGACAAAAGACCAGCATCTTCAATAAACTGTTCTGGATAAACTGGATGGATGTATGTAGAAAAATACAAATAGATCCATACTTACCACCCTGCACAAACTCAAATCCAAATGGATCAAAAACCTCAACATGAATTTGATAGAGAAAGTGGGGGATAGTCTTGAACTCACTGGCACTGGAAATGACTTTCTGAACAGAAGAACATTAGCACAGACACTAAGAACAACAGTTAAAAAACAAGACCTCATGAAACTGAAAAGCTTTATTTGGACAAAGCAGCAGGCTTTTGGGAAACAATTTTTTTTTTATTTACCAACTATGAATCTGCTAGAGAGCTAATATGTATAAAATAAAAAAATGGATATCACAAAAGCAAATAACCCAAAGAGGGGGATCTTTGATTGGTGTGTAAAATGAATGAAAAATTTTACTTAATTAAATAAAAGTAGAATTTTCTTAAATTAAAAAAAAGAAAAATATGGGGTACAATCTAAACAGAGAATTCTCAAAAGAGGAAATTCAAGTGGCTGAGAAGCACAAAAAGAAATCTTCAACATTTCTAGTCATCAGGGAAATGCAAATTAAAACTCCTTTGAGATTTCATTGTACACAAGTCAAAATAGCCAACATCAATAAAACCAATGACAGTTCTGACAAGGAGATTGGGCAAGAAGAACACTACTTAACTGTTTGTCTGATCACCCTATGGAGGGGAACTAGAATAGATAGCCATGGATGGATGGATGGTGGAGACTGAAATAGGAGGATCAAATGGGAGGGGGAAGAAACAGAAGGGCAAGGGAGAGGATATAGGGAATATAGGGAAGACTGAAACCAAAGCCCATTCGAAGGGTTGTATGGAAACCTGAGGTAGTAGAAACTTCCTAATATTAGGAGCTCCAACTAGATATCTCTTACCACCAAGTAAAGCCTACAGTTCTGGAAACGGGTTACATCTAATCCATTTGTTGGACAAAAAGGTCCTATGGGAACCTCCAAGCAACAGGCTGTTGCCAAGGCTATTTGTTTTTCTCCAGAAACTGATGGTAAGTCTCTATAGCTGAAGACAACACCTACACAAGTCATTGAACACAGTGAAGTCAAATTGGTGCCTACCTAGAGGCTTCATCCCTATGGAGTAGTGTGAATAGTACTGGAAGGTTCTCTGCACACTACCAAAGGAAAAAAGTGAGCACCAACCTAGCTACAGACTCTTAAATTTGCAAAGGTGACCTGCCTGCAAGATGAGCTAGGGTCCTGGTGGTACAAAGCTTCTGGGACTAACCAAGCACTATTTCATTAAATTTAAGGCCTACTCTATGAGATGGAATTCATCCTCAGCACTGCTTTGGTGCCCAAGAATCTGAGGCTAGATAGACCAGGGACCCAGTCAGAAACCAAATACTACTACTGTATTAAAAATCATAGCACTAGAATGGCATTCTTCTGTATCTGTAGTTAGTGTCTCCTACAGAGATCCACAACTGGACAATGTGTAGCAAGAAAGAGACCTTGGACTACTTAGTCTTAAATGGGTATCTCCATCAGTTCCCTCCCCTCAAGGCTCAGGGAAACCAGAGGAGTTGGAGGTGGAAAAACTTTGAGAGCCAGAAGGGATAGATAATACCAAGCAAACAAGGACTTTGAAACACAGCAGTTCTGGTGTATATATTAATGCACAGAGAATGTGGCAGCATGGACAGGTTTGGGGCTGATGGAGTTCCAGTACCGAGAAAGGAAGTGGACACAATGTTCCATCCTTGACCCAGAAGCTAACTCTGAATGATAATCTCTTACAAAGAAAAAAAAGTTTTCTCCAACAGAGTCTTGCTGGATATACAAATCAATCTAAGTCCAGGCCCTATGTCCAGCAGCTTTTCTGGAAGTTCTCTGCCACATAAAGCTTTGTCATGGCTTCCCAGACCCTGTAAGCTGGTCTTTTGAGTATATATTTTAGTTTTTGGCTTTGTGTTTTTATGGTCTCTCTCTCTCTCTTTCTCTCTCTCTCTGTCTTTGAATCTATGTTTCTTGAGCTTTTAATTTGGCCCCTTTTCTTCTGTTTGTTTGTTTTGTTCTATTATAGTTTGTTAACTTTCATTTTGCCCAATTTTATTTATATTATTTTTCAGATGCCTGTTTGTATCCTAAAGAGAGAGATAGGAAGAATGTGGATTTGCGGGGGTAGAGAAGTGGGGAGGAGCTGGGAGAAGTTGGGGGAGGTGAAACCATAATTGGAATATATTGTATTAAAATAGGTTTTCAATTTTTTTTTTAAAAAATGAATGCTAAGGACTAAGATACTCAAAGTTTATCTGAAGAGCCCTCAAGAGAAATAAAATTTACTATTCAATAATGCAGGTACAGTAGAAATTTTCCTGAAATTGTATCATGTGTACATTTCCAGTAATCATCCCTAACTTCTGGTCACCTCTGAAGGACCAACATCAAAGAAGTTGAAACTCTTGCCTCTGGAGGAAGGCAGGACAGTTGGTAGCTGCTAGCCTCTCTCTTTTTCATACCTGATACCTTGATGTTGCCTTGCAAGCAAACATCTGTTTTTGTTCAAAATAAAAATATTTAGCTTTCGGTTTCATTTTATGAATTGTGGAAAATTTGAAGAAGTTCTAATTGGAAACTTAAGGCAATTTGCGAGTCTCTTATCTTGCCCATAGAAAGATATTTTCAAGGACTGGGGCTGTTTTAGTGGCACAGGACTGAGCCACCATGTACATGGACCAGGATTCAATCCACTCTACCACAAAGAAAAGAAAGTCATTTTCCAGCATTGGATAAGTCTTCAACTGCTGAAGAGATGGTGCAGGCCTCAAGAACACACACTGATTTTGGAGGAGAAACAAAGACTGGTTCCTAGCACCCATGCTAGGGGGTTCACAGTTTTTGCAATTTCAGTTCCAGAGAACCCAACACCCTCTCCTGGCCTCTGTGGGAACCTTCACTCATGAACTCATACATATACATGATTGAAAATCTATCTATCTAGATCTGTCTCTCTATCTCTATCTATATTCAGAAAAGAACTAGAGATGTATGCACACACATAGTAAATTAAAGAAGGAATGGATTAGTGATTATATCCTATGTACATGCACATAATTAAATGTATATATTTATATATTTATTTACCACATAGATGTGGTTAAAAAAAAGAGTTTAAAGGATGACCAAATGAATCTCTACTTAACATTTGATATATAGATGTGTTGGGAACAAACTCTACAATTAATGGTAATGACACAGTGGTGCATTTTTCTTACCAAGTTCTTCTCATCTCACACTAGGCATAGAATCAGGTTGTAGTGTGTGGGGGAGGCCTCAGATACCCTCTGTTTTGTGCTTGAGTATTTTTCCTGTTATTCACTTCCTTTCACTTTGAACTGACTTACTGCTTTCCCTCTGTGTGTGTTTTGAATATTAAGACTTAGTGACTTCAAATATATTGCTTCTGTCAGATGCTAGCACACTGGTGCTGCACATCAGTAGTTTTCTCCAGTGATTTTCTGAGAGACAGAATGCTGGCCTCATTGTTTTGCTCCCACTTTTGCTGTTCCCACGGACATAATATTTTGAGCACAGTTATGTCTCTCTGTCTATGACTTCATATCAATGTAAGTGCAGAGGTAAGGTTGAAGGACTCCAGCATTTTCTAGAAGTTCAATATAAAAAAAACCAAAGGTTGCAACTTGAGAGAAGATAGCACTACTCATGAACAGGTAAAACATTATGTTTTACTTTCTGATTATTTATAATAGAGCACGTAGAACCACAGAGTCATTCTGAATGAAAATCTAGTCAGTGTCTATTTTTCAGGAATAAAGTAAAGAAGTGTGTCTTTCTGTTCTAAAACAAAGAAGATCTTCAGTATTTTCTACAGACCACTCTGATATAATTATGGTCTCTCTGAAGCAAAGCTTTGAAATGGACAGAGAGCCATGTGGGTGTGTGCAGAACAGAAAGGTGGTGATCAATTTGGATGTCAGATGACTTCATTTCAAATGTTTACATCTCATTCCTTTTTTTCTTCTGTCCATAAAACAGGACAATTTCACTTTTTAAACCTTTATATGGTTTGTGCAAGGTTCATGGGAAATAGTATCTACATGCAAACCTGTATTTTGGTACTTAAGTGTATAGGAATTCACCACAGCCTCCCATGTTGGATGCATGGGAATGCCATGCTCCTAGGGTCAGGTGAACAAATTTGGATGGCAATACTGTATAAAAAGTTCTAGCATAGCAGACAAAACAAACCATGCCATGCATGCCACGCCTTGGAATGATGGAGTGCCTTTTCTAGTCATTGGTGATAACTTTTGGAGGGGATAGAGGCTTGAAAATGCAGGTGCTGGAAGAAGGTTGACTTACCTAAAAGGCAATCCTGACTGCAGTGGGAAACACTTAGGACTGAATAGAGAGAACTAAGACAAAGTTACAGACTGGGAAGGCACAATGCTGATATCTTCTGGTTTTCTGGTCTTCTTTGGACCTTTCTCCAACCTTTACTCTCATCGGCTGTGAGGTATTTTTGTTCCCTTTGTATCTTCCTTTCGAAAGTGGACCTTTAATCGTCTTAATGTGACTTCTGTGTGCTCTCATGGGTGGACAGAACCTTATGAAAACGTGAAAGGGGAGTTCCTCGTCCTCACTTGTCCTCTCCCACCCCTGGAACACTGTTTATCGTAGCTGCACACGGCTCAGCTTCCACTCTGGAAAAGGCAGGGGAGGGGAGTAAACTATGCCTTTTATTATCTCAACGGTAAATCCAATAAAGCTTCCCAAGGGTTCAAAGCAAAATGTTGAAAGGAAAAAGAAAAGAGCAAATAAAAGACAATTGCTCACTTAAATATGGATGTGACAAAAATTCATCTGGAGAAAGACCTACAAAATATGTCTCAATCATATGTTTGCTTAGACACACGCTTTCTAATACTAACTAACCAACTAACCTACCCTGGAGGTGGGACGGTCCCCCTGGCTGCAGGTGCTGAGACGACATTTCAATTCAGAAAGGACCATCCACTCAAAGAGCACTGTCCACTAGTTTTAAAGGGGAAAACAGCAACATAGTAAAGTTTAGAAGGTCCTGAAAACAAAACAAAGCAAAACGAAGACACACAACACAGATGCCAAGAAAACACAGAAAGCAAAGTGACTTTTGAGGGAAAAGCTTGGCAATGGGGTTTACGCATTCTGTGTTTACATATTATTGTTAAGGAGGAAAGCATAATAAACATGAGCTGTCTGAAATGTCAAGGTTTGCCATCTGCAGTATTTCTACCAAACACACACACACACACACACACACACACACACACACACACACACACACACACGAGTCTTGATTTTAAAACAAGATGACTAAGCAATACTCATTTTAGAGTATAGTAGACGCTAACCTAGGGTGGAATGCTTTGAATTGCTAGTGAAGGCGGTTTAAGAATTGGTTCTAGAAGGCATGGACATGGAAGAGAGAATAGGCCTTGCTTTTCTCCACTCTCTGTTTTTAAAATTTTCATAAGAAAATGTCTACAAAAAGGCATTAGTTTGCTAAAGGCATTGAACAGACTTTGTTAGTTCTAGTCAGCATGAGTTAAGCAGTTTGCCAATAGAGGCATTAATTGATGAAATCCTCACAGTTGTCTTGATAAATAAAACACAGAACATGAACACAAAACATGAAACTTTCTTTAATTGGGAAGAATATTTGTCCAAGTATAGAGATGCTGATTTAGCAGATAGAAATTGTAATGTTAGGGATTGACTCCAGACCCAACTCCTCTCATGTTACCTTGTTTATTCCTTCACAAATTCATGGCCTCTTTAAAAAAATTATTGTTGTTACATATATTTATATAAAGGTATGTAAATACAAATGCAACCTGCTTAGTCTTTTTAGTGTTGCTTGTATGTACATGATTTTAGGGTTGGCCACTTGGTATTGGAAAACAAATAGGGATTTCATCCCTGAGGAAGACTAATTCTCCTTAGTCTTAGTCTTAGGTGCTTGTAGTTCTTTGTCTATGGATTGAGCCCCTTGAGATTTCCCTCTTTCATGTTAACATGGTGGTCACTGTTGTCAGTGTTCAGGTCTTTTTTTCATAGGCAGCCATAATGTTTCAGTATCAGGATATCCTTTGCCTCTCATTTCTAGAAGACACATTCCAACAGCAGACTCCCTGGCCCTTTGACTCTTAGAAGCATTCCACCACTTCTTCCATGATGTGACCTGAGCCTTAGGTGTAGGAGTTGTGTTGTAGATGTATCTATTGTGTCTAGACTCCCCACAATTAATTGTTCTCTTTATTTTGGACAGTTACAGTGTTCTGTGGTGGGCTTCATCTGCTACAAAGAACAGGTTCTCTGATAAAGGGTGAGAGCTACCCAGATGTGGGTGTAAGGCTAAGTATTTAGAAGTCAGTTGGAATAATTCTTGTCTAACAAAGTGGCAGTAGTAGTTTCTCCTCTAAGACCCATTACCTCATTGGCCCCAGGTAGTTTGCTAAGTTTCCAGTAGAATGAAGGGTGTCTCTCCTGTTGAATGGGCCTTAAGTCCAATTAAATGGCTATTGATTACAACCAAGATATGAGTGCTACTATTGTATCTTTAGGAGTACCTTGTGGGGATGGTTAGTGCTGTGGTTCATACGTATGGCAGCTGGGTAGGACTATTGCTTGTTTCTCCTCTTTAGCAGCTTGTCATTGTATCTTTTGTCACTGTGAAAGGTAGTTCTTAGAGAGGAGATTTTCAGGTCAGGTTCAGATGGAATCTTCATGTCTGAAAAAAGACTTCGGGGAAAATTGATGGAACTAGAAAGAATCATCCTGAGAGAGGTAACCCAGACCCAGAAAGACAAACATGATATGTACTCACTTATAAGTGGACATTAGCTGTAAAGTAAAGGACAAGCATGCTACAATCCACAGACTCAGTGAGGCTAGGTAACATGGAGGGCCCAAGGAGTGGGGGGTGGGGGGTAACACATGGATCTCCCTGGGAAGGAGAAATAGAAGTAATCTCATGGGTGGACTGGGAGCAGGTGGAAATGGGAACATGAGGGATTGGGCTGTAGTGGACTGTGACAGAGTACTGAAAGAGATTACTGGAAAAGGGGGTCATTTTAGGGCTAGGTAGAAAGCTGGAACAAGGGAAATTCCCAGAAATCTACAATGATAATCTCAGCTAAGACTCCTAGCAATTGTGGATATATAGCCTGAGCTTGTCATCTCCTGTGATCATGGGATTTGGACACCAGTCCAGCCACATAACCTGATGACCTCTTACCTATAGTCTTTCCTGCCTAGGAATGTGCTGGGGTAAGGGTGGCACAGATATTGGGTAAGTGGCCAACCAATGACTGGTCCAGGCTGAGACCCATGCTATGAGAGTGAGCCCACCTCTGACACTGCCTGGAGAGCCAGGACCCAGAGGCTGGTTGGTCCAGAGGCCTAGGATAGAACCAAAGACATCTGTAAGAAAAAAATATGTCAATGTAATGATGCCTAATTATATTCTGCTATACTTATAGATTGATGCCTAGCCCAGTAGTCATCACAGAGGCTTCATCTAGCAACTGATGGAAACAGATACAGAGACCCACAGTCAAACATTAAACTGAGCTTGGGGAATCCTGAGGAAGAGAGAGAGGAAGGCTTCTAGGTGACAGAGGGGTGAAGGACATCACAAGAAAACCCATAGAATCAACTAACCTAAGCTCATAGGAGCTCACAGAGAATGAAATGACAACCAGGGATCCTGCAGGGGATTGACCTAGTTATGTAGCTTGGTCTTCATATGGGACTCCTAACACTGGGTGTAGGGGATTTCTCTGACTCTTTTACTGGTATTCGGGACCTTATTCCTCATACTGGGTTGCCTCACTCAGCCTTAATAAAAGGCAAGGTGCTTAGTCTTACTACAACTTGATATGCTGTGTTTTGTTGATATCTATGGGAGGTCTGCCCTTTTCTATATAGAGACAGAGATGGAGTGGTTGGGGGTAGTGAGGCAGAGAGCAAGGAGTTGGGGAGGGGCTGCGAGGAGGGGAAGGAGGGGAAACTGTGCTCAGGATATAAGATAAATATATAAATACATAAACAAAAAAGAAAAAAAAGCCTTCAAGAAACATTATTTTATAATTACCTAAAATTATATATTATACAGATAAGTGTTGATGTATAGAAATAAATATAGCTTAAATGAAGTTATGCCATTTGGAGTTTATTGCTGAAATTACTAAGGCCACTCCACGTAGTTAAAAGGAGATTTATTTAAAGGCGTAACTCACAAATGAAGGGATAGGTAGATGATGGGTTCTGGAAGAGACGCAGCGCAGTCCGGTGGTGTTCTCTGGAGAACTTTCCTCGGTCTACCTCTCGCGTCCAGGTCCAGGAAACAAGAGAGCGCCGCGCATCCCGATCTCAGGTCTTCAGGCCCTCCCTTGGCCCCGCCTTGTAGGCGTGATAGTACGGAAGCCTCATTGGGTATTGGAACTTCCAGACCAAAGCTGGAGTGGCTACCCACTACAGGAGTTACAATGATTCCCCCAAGAACATTAGAGCATCTAGCAAAAACACAAGCACCAGGAGTGTGAAACTTCTTTTCAAGGTGTTTGTCAGGTGAGCGCAAGAGACTCTGAGAACAATACAGGCCGTGAGTCTTTCCCTTGGTTGCTTCCTAGAGGTTGAAGTTAAGACCCTGTTTCTGAAAACACCATGCACTTTGGCCAGTGTGGTTCTTCAAGCTGCAGCCCTTTCAAACTTGTGGAGCATTTAGGACCATTCAACATGAGCTTCTCAGATCCTGGCAGAAATGGCTTGAACTTCTGGTCTCTGTGTCCTGGTAGTCTACTTTGCAGAAACTGGACACAGATAGACCAGTCAGAGTGATAAACAAAGATGGATTGTGTCCTGTTACCCCAAAGCCTGATCGAGTTGAAGGTCTTATATATGCTTTGCTCACTCAGCACATGTTATAGAGTCACCATTATTACTCTTTTAGTTCCTGTTCACAACCATAACCATTTGTAGAATGCTAATACCAGGTTTCACATGCTGATTGTTCTACTTGTTATTTTAGGAATTTTTTAAATGATGATTATTATGTTTGCCATTTTGACTCATTCTTTGTCATAATCTGGATGTCAATTGGTCATGACAGTGACCCAGGTCATAAAATCATTTGTTAGGAACAAGAAAATATTAGCAAGTACACACAGTTTCCCAAATCATCCTTACATAGGATCAATGAGCATTTGAACATTCAAAATAGTAGAGTAATATATAAAATAATTAATATTCAATGTGTTTATTAATTAATTCAGGAAATATTCATGGTGAACCAGCCAAACATACAACATTGTGTTAAAGTGATTTGAGAATCTGAGAATTCTATTTTAAAATTAATATTTTGACATTGTACAAACAGTCACATAAATTTTCCACTTCCCAAAGTAAGACAGCAATAAATACAAAATCTCTTCCTATGGATAAAATTTATAAATAAAAAAGAATAAAAAGGTAACTTTGAAATCATATAATTTTCACATATTTTGGAACAGATGAGAAGGGAAAATGCAATTTGTCAAAATGTCATTGGGTGAAGATTTTCATATAAATAACTAGCTATTTTCTTGGCATAGTGGGAGGTATAGGCCAAACCATCAGGCACCTTGCCCAGGGAAGGCAGACATAGGAGTTACAGGAAAATTTTGAGTAAATGTTCATACATGAAAGAATCTGGCAGGACTTTTACTCAGTTTCTCATTTCAGAAGTAATTTGGCAACTGAACAAAGGTGAAATGTGTCTAACGCTATCTCCTGGTGTAAAATAAGGATCTAAGTGCATATTGATAAATCTGGGAGATACATTTATTCAATTATTTCAACGTCAGCAAGTATTTAAATACATTTCTTTGCTAATTCAATGTGAAGGTATCACATTACGTACTATATCCTAAACTAAAAAAAAAAAAAAGAATTCTTTTCAGTTTTGAGCTTAAAGTAAAATTGCAAAGCACAATATCATGACTGAGAATTCATGAGATGGCACCAATTTAGATAATGAACTATGGTGTGATTTACGTATAATAGTGGAAAGATCACAGCCCTTAGACTTTCAAAGGTAGCAGCCATGATGCACACCATAACACAGTGGTTCTCAGTCACTTACAGAGGTGCTTAGTGCCAAATATTCAAGTATCTATAATTTGCTACAAAAATAGGAAAATAAATATTTACTAAAAATTATTTACCAAAAAATTCATCCAATTATATTTCTCCAATTAATGCATTTACTTTGATAAACTCCAAGTCATCACACCAATTATTAAAGAACATGTACAGCCAATTTTTTCAGTCATTATAGTAAACTCTGGAAATGTGATTATATGTTTACAGAAATTAAGTTCACACCATCTAAAGACTTGCTGTGTGTACATTGTTTAACTGAAAGTTATGGAAAAATCCTCCAAAGCAAAAGTGAATTCTACTGACCCTGAAGATCACTCTGGGATAAGAAGATCCCGATTCTCCAGAAAAGAACCAGGTAAAATAGTGTTAGTCCAGCTGATCTGATGGGCAATATACTTGTAAATACATATGTGTGTATATACAACTCTGTGTGTGTGTGTGTGTGTGTGTATGTGTGTGTGTGTGTTCATAATTCACATGAGCCTCATTTAGTTTAGAAAGCAGCTCCATGGGACACAGTGAACAACCCAGTGTAGGTCTCTACAGAGAAAACAAAATCAAGGTACTAAGAGATGACTTAGCAGATAATAGCATATACCTCTCTTCCTGACATCCTGATTTCCATTCTTAGTACACACATTGGGTGGCTCACAATTACCTGTAACTCCATTTCAATGTGACCCATGCCCCATTCTAACCTCTGAAGGCACTGAAATCATATGTACAAACCCATACACAGATACACACACACACACACACACACACACACACACACACACACACATTTGTTTTAAATCTTAAGATAAAACAAGGCATTGAAACACTGGTATAATAAATATGTCGCTGTGAGAGAAAATTAGCAATATTATTGGCAAGTTAAAAGGAAAGAACCCAGCCAAATATGAATTATTGACTGATTAATACACTTCCTAATTCTATGACCTTAAACAATTATTAATGATGCAAATATTTCATGCATTACAATCTTACTTTTGAAAATTTCCCAGTGATGACAAAGTGCTAATTTGAGAATAAAGTAATCAAAAGGAAGTCTGGGGACATAGCCCCGT
>CABHPH010155499.1:0-46410 GCA_902168325.1 Peromyscus nudipes | reverse complement strand
AGAGCTTGTTGAGCTGTTGTTTGATGGGTCCATTGGCCTTCTCAACCTTTCCTGAGGATTGTGGGCGATAGGAAATGTGGAGCTTCCAGGAGATGTTGAGAGCATCTGACATGAGCTCCATGAGCCTGCCAATCCTTGCCTGGTTGGTGTCCTAAAAGCTGGTGTAGAGGCTGACGTATCTCGAGAGCTCCCTGTGGACTGGCTTTGGACCATGTCTGGCAGGGGGAGTGAACCTGCTAAATAGGAGCTTGAAGATGCATGGGGTCAAAGAGGGGCTCTAAGAAGTGTAACAAAGCTTTGGGGCCTATGTGTAAGGTCTGGTGGATGTCTGAAATGATGGACAGTGCCTGGTCCTGAGGAAGGACGAGGCAGTTATTTAAATAGAACCATCCATCCTTTGTCTGCATGGCCCCTTTTTTAGGAGCTTGTCCCTCTCCTCTGGTTGATAACAGGGCTGATTAGGATGGTGTCAGAAACAAAATATGTTCTGCTGATCCAAAGGAGCTGGAGGGTAGTCCTCAGGCTACTGAGTCAGCCTTGGCATTGCCTAAGGCCACTGGGTCCTTGGAGGACTTGTGGCCCCTGCAGTGAATTATGGCTACCTCTGCAGGGAGCTAGAGGGCCTCCAAGAGCTTGGCTATAAAGGGTCCATTAACTACAGGAGTGCCCTTGGTAGTGAGGAAGCCTCTTTCCCTCCACAGGACAGAATGGGTATGGGCTATTAGAAAGACATATTTAGAGTCAGTATAGATGTTAGCCTGTTGACCCTTGGCTATCTGGAGTGGTCTAGTCAAGGCGATTAATTCAGCCTTTTGTGAAGAGGTTCCGATAGGCAGATGGATTGCTTCAATTGTTTTAGTGGAAATGACCACAGCATATGCTGCCTGGCGGTTTTCTAATCTGTCTATAAGAGAACTGACAACAAACAGGGTGAATTGGGGGTTTGTGAGTGGTTGGTCTAGGAGACCAGGCCAGGGTGAGCATAAGGCCTCTACAGCCTCTGAGCAGGAGTGAGAGGAGGTACCCGAGGGGGAGGGGGCCCAAAGGAGAGTTGCAAGGTTTAAGGCAGGACTGGAGACAAAAGTAATTTGAGGGTTTTCTAGAAACTGTAAGTGAAAGACTTGGACTCTTGAGGGCCCAAGGTGGGAGAGAGAGGAATGGCTTAGAATGTCTGAGAGGTGGTGGGTGGAGTATACCGTAATTGGCTGGAACGGGGTGATTTTGAGAGCCTGCCTTGTGAGTTCAGCTGCTGCTACTAGGGCTCACAAGCATGGCTGCCATCCATAGACAGTGGGGTCCAGTTGTTTGGGCAAGAATACTACAGCCCGGTTTAAGGGCCCAACTGGTTGGACTAGAACCCCAGTGGCCACTCCCAACCTTTCATCTGTATAAAGGTGATAAGGTCGAGAGGGGTCTGGAGGAGCAAGGTGGGGGCATTAGAAGGTTGTCTCACAGAAAAGAGAAGTGGTGGCCGACAGTTGCCAGGTGGGTGAGGGGTCCCTTGGGAGTCTCTCTAACTGCATGGTATAGAGGAGGCTTAGCGATAATGGCAAAGTTAGGGATCCAGTGACAGAAGAATCCCATCAGGCCTCAAAATGAGAGAATCTGGTCTGCAGTGGTTGGGGGCTGTAAGGCTTGGACCCTGTCAGAGGTGAGAGTCTTAGAACCTGGGCTGAGTTGAACACCCAAATATACCACAGTGGGAGAGCATAGCTGGGCCTTAGATGAGGAAACATGATATCCCAGTGAGCTGATGTATTTCAGGAACAAAGAGGTGGCCTGTTGGGACAGAGGCAGAGTGGAACTGCAGAGAAGGAGATCATCTACGTATTGGAGGAGTGTGCTTTGGGTGGAGAGACCTCTCCTTTGGTTGGAGAGATTCCGAGCCAGGGCTTGGCCAAAGAAATGGGGACCATCCCCAAAACCCTGTGGGAGAACGGTCCATGTAAGCTGTCTGGAGGACTGGGTGTCGGAGTCCTCCCAGGTGAAGACAAAGAGGAAGTATGAGTCAGGATGTAAAGGGACAGTAAAGAAGGCATCTTCCAGGTCCAGAAGAGTAAAGTGGGAGGTGGCAGCAGGAATGTTAGACAGGAGGTTGTAGGGTTTGTTAACCACTGGGTGGGTTGGAATAATGGCCTCATTGATGAGGTGGAGGTCTTGAACTAAATGGTAAGCACTGGAGGGTTTACGTACAGCAAGAATGAGTGTGTTGCAGGATGAAGATAGGTATTAAAATTCCCTGAGATAAAAGGCAGGTGATAATAGGCTTAAGGCCTGGGCGATGGGTTTCAGAAATAGGAAACTGGGGCCTGGAAGGGAAGGAAGAAGGGTCCTTAAGGCAAATTAGAGCTGGCTGGTGGAGAGTAACCACCACTGGAGTTGAGGTGTCCCATACTTGGATATCCACTGGATAAGGGAGGGTAGGGACCGGACCGTCTGGGGTTGGAACCTGTGAGGATATTAAGGGGAGAAGAAAATGGGACTCAGGAGAGGTTGTGGGGGCCAAGATGAGGGTGGCCCCAAAGTGACTGAGAATATCACAACCAAGTAGAGGTGTGGGCCAAGCAGGTATAACCAGAAAAGAGTGTGAGAAAAGTCTCCCTGCAAGAATGCAGGGAAATGTCGGGGTCTTAAGTGGGAAGGAATGGATTCCGTCCACCCCTGTGACAAAAATTGGTGAGGGAACTGTAGGACCCGAATGAGATGTCAAAACAGAATAGGCCCCTTCTCTGGCGGCCATTTTTACCTGGTTGGTAATCCCAGTAGGGCTCTGTAGCTGCCACCCCCACCTCACCACACACAGGGACTGTATTTGTTCACTAGGTGGGTTTGGTCTGCATGCTGCCTAGCTGCTGCCTGAACTCTAGTTCATTCCTCAGAAGTGAGGGTGAAGACCTGGATCACATAAAGGTCTTGCCAGGTCAGATCATAGGCCTGGGACAGATAACAGAACTCTTTGATATAAGCGAAAGGATTAGCAGAGAAATAACCCAATCGCTTTTTTCTTTGTGAGAGGTCCTGAAGGGAGAAGGGTGGGTGGACTTGAACAATTCTATTCAGCTCCAGCTACCTCTCGGAGAGGGCAGAGGAGGGCAGGAGTCTGGTGAGGCCGAGTATGAGAAGAAACTGGGGAGAATTCGGGGGCATTGGGCCAATGTGTAGAAGGGGATCAGGATGTGGGTTGAGGCGTTGGGGGATAGGGAGGAGCAGTGGGGAGAGGGGAGGACCAGAAGGAGGGTAAGGAGGAGGGATTTGGCCAGTGAATGGAACATGTAGGAAGGGGTTAGGTAAGTAGAGGTGAGGTAGTGGAGGAGGGGCCTGTGTCTCCAGCGCCATGGTCAAGGCAGAATTTTCAGAATCCCAGTTCCCAGATAAGCAAGAATCTGGAGGTACCATGACCCTAGCCAGTAAGACTGGTGCTGTGAGACATTGGCGTAGGGAGGGCGGGAACATCGAACCCAAAAACTGTGGACATAGAGCAATTCTCTCCATTCATCTCCACACCGACAAAAATTTTTAAGATCCCAGAGGATGGAAAATTCTAAGGTTCCCTCCGGAGGCCATCTTGATTGGTTATCAAGGGTGTATTGTGGCCAGGCCTCAGTGCTCAGAGAAATCAAACCTTCAGGACAGAGCGTATCAGAGAGCCCAAATTTGAATAGATTTTGTCAAAGACAGCCCAGGGGCATTTGGGGATCCTGCTTTAAATTGCAAGTGCCCATTTTACAAGTCCATGCTGGGGACCCAAAGCCTAGCACAATTCATCCACTGTGGTCGGTCTTGGATCAAAACAGGAGAGTGTGGGAAATCATCTTCAATAGAATGTAGAAGGGGTCCCATGGAACCAAGGCAGCCCTCTGCTCTGAAACAGGTCAGGAGGAACAGAGGCAGCCCTCTGCACTGGAAGGAGTTGGGGTGGAGTAAAGGCAGCCCTGTACTCTGGAACAGGTTGGGGGCCTGGCGTGACCAAGTCCCCAGCAATACACCCCAAAAAACGAAGAGGACCTAGGCCTCCTAGGCAAGGACTTGGAAAGGACAACTTACCCAGCCAAGAGCCGATCTTAGTCTGGCAAAGAGCAGGTGTGAGGGAAAGTGTTTTTTTTCCCACCAAGCAGCCCTGAGCCAGTGGGGATAAATTAACCCCTTGGTGGAACCTCCTGAAGGCCTTTCCACCAACACAGCAAACCGAATCAGACTGAATTGGAAAACCCAGTTTTAATGGATAAAGCATTCTTGGGCAATTCGCCGCCCCGCAGAGAGGAGACAGGGACTTGAAGAACCACGAATCTGTTTTCTGGAATGCTGCTTATATATCCCCTGTGGGAGTCGTCCTGAGCCTCTCTGGGGGAGGAGCTGTGTTTGGCGGGCTCTGAAGGGGCAGGTCCAGGGAAAGAGATGGGGAGGGGAGCCTAGGTGGATCTTCCACCAGACTCCTTCCACACATTCCAGACTCTTTGGGTATAGGGATGCCAGGGTGCCAGGGGTTGAGGTGGAGCTCCCACCCAAACAGAATGTTCCACAGCGTAAACAAATGTAACACATCTTAAAGTAATTTTCCACAACAAATTACAGGCCAATTTCCCTCAGGAACATTAATGAAGTGATATTCAATAAAATACTTGCCCATCAAATTCAAGAACACCTCAAAAGATCATCCACCATGATCAAGTGGGCTTCATTCCAGAGATGCAGGGATGGTTCAATACATGAAAATCTGTAAATGTAATTGAAAAATCTGTCAATGTAATCCACTATATGCACAAACTGAAAGAAAAAAAAAACACATGATCATCTCATTAGATGTTGAAAAGGCCTTTGACAAAATCCAATACTCCTTTCATGATAAAAGCCTTGGATAGAATAGGGATACAAAGGGCTTACCTAAACATAGTAAATACAATTTGCAGCAAACCCACAGCATACATCAAATTAAATGGAGAGAAACTTAAAGCATCTCTACTAAAATCAGGAACAAGACAAGGCTGTCCACTCTCTCCATATTTATTCCATATAGGACTTGAAGTTCTAGCTAGCACAATAGAACAACTAAAGAAGATCAAGGGGATACAAATGGGAAAGGAAGAAGTCAAAATATTACTATTTGCAGATGATATGATAGTATATATAAGTGAGCACAAAATTCTGCCAGGGAACTCCTACAGCTGATAAACGCCTTCAGGAAAATGCTTACAGACAAGATTAACAAAAAAAAAAAAAAAAAAAAGAAAGAAAGAAAATCACTAGCCCTCCTATATACAAAGGATAGGTGGGCTAAAAAAGAAACCAGGGGAAAAGCACCCTTCATAAAGCCACAAGTAATATAAAATATTTGGCGGTAACTCTAACCAAGAAAGAGAAAGACCTGTATGATAAAAACTTCAGGTCTTTGAAAAAGGAAACTGAAGATGATATCAGAAGACAGAAAGGATGAACATAGTAAATATGGCCATCCTACCAAAAGCAATCTACAGATTCAACATAATCTCTGTCAAAATTAATACACAATTCTTTACAAATCCTGAACAGATAATACTCAACTTTATATGGAAAAACAAAAAAAACAAGGATAGCTAAAACAATCCTGTACAATAAAAAACTTCAGGAAATATCACCATCCCTAATTTCAAGCTGTACTATAGACATGTAGTAACAAAAACCACATGATATTGGCATAAAAAATAGACACTTGATGGAATTGAGTTAAAAAGCCAGACATAAATCTAGACACCTGATTTTTGATAAAGAAGCCAGAAATATACGATGGGGAAAAAGTTTCTTCAATAAATGATGCTAGTCCAAGTGGATGTTGACATGTAGAAGCATACAAAAAAAATCTATATCTATCACCTTGCTCAAAACTCAAGTCTAATTGAATCAAAGACCTCAACATAAATCCAGATACACTGAACTTGGTAGAAAAGACAGTGTGGAATAGCCTTGAGTGCATTGGCACAGGAGACAGCTTCCTGAATAGGACACCAATAGCTCAGACATTGAGATCAACAATTAATAAACGGGACCTCAAGAAACAGAAATGCTTCTGTAAGGCAAAGGACACTGTCAATAAGTCAAAATAGCATCCCACAGAATGGGAAAAGATGGTCACTAAGCTCACACTTACAGATAGCTAATATCCAAAATATATAAATATAGCTGAAGTAACTAGACATAAACAAACTTAATAATCCAATTAACAATGGGGTGCAGATCTAAACAGAGAATTATCAACAGAGGAAACTAAAATGGGTGAGAAACACTTAAATAACTGTTCAACATCCTTAAACACCATAGAAATGTAAATCAAAATGACTTTGATATTCCATCTTACACCTGTCAGAATGGCTAAGATCAAAAACAAAAGTAACAGCTCATGCTGGTGAGGATATGGAGCAAGGGGAACACCCCTCCATTGCTGGAGGGAATACAAACTTGTATAACAACTTTGGAAATCAACATGGCAGCTTCTCAGAAAGCTGGGAATAGATCTACCTCAAGCCCCAGCTATATGACTTCTGGGAATACACACAAAGGACACTCACCAATCACAAGGACATTTGCTCAACTGTGTTCATTACAATGTTATTCATAATAGACAATGCTAAAGTCCAGCTCCAGATGAAGACAGAGTCTGAGGTGGGTGGATGCAAGAATGGCACCTGAGAAATCAGACATGGGACACCTTTTCATTTTGTTTTATGAGACGTGGACAGAGAGGTAGCACATCTCAGTATGGCTTGACCTACTCTGACAACCTGCATCTCTCACAGGCTTTATTTATATACAAAATTATTTCCTCATAGACTTTAATCATTGATGACAAAGCCTTTTCACGGTATATGCTTTTTCTAAAGTCTTCCTTGATTACATAAGCATATTAGAGTGAAAGAAGCAAAACAAGCAAACAGCAAGTTTCATGAGAACTAAAACCTAAACTTTTGACAAAATCAGTTCTCTTAATGTTTTTCCCCTTAAAATCAGTGTCATAAAGTCTTGTGGTTACAGAAATACTAGACAGGATGTCTCTTCTTAAGTTGGACAATGTTAATAGATTAGAAGTTATTTTCTGACTACCTGTTATATCAAGCTTCTCCTGTATTATTCTATTAATCTACTATAATGAAATCCGATCTTTCTATGGAAATCTAATTCCTCAGTTCCTTTTTAAATATTTTTCTTTTATATCTGAGATAAGACTACCATCCTTTCCTTTGATTTTTGAAGTACTGGGCTGTGCTCTTTAATTTTTTATGCAATCTTAGAGAAGTCCTGATCTGACAAGTCTGTTCAGGAAGCCAGGCAGTTCACTGAGCCAGAATGTTTCTCTTTGTGTTTTTGTCATAAACCCTTGTTTCAATATGGTCTCTATCTTTATTGCAATCCTGAAAAGGGTAAAAGAACATCAACTTTCCTAAAACTGCTTACTCTGCCTTCATTAGTGTAGCAAGGCTTGCCATTAATTTTATAATCAAAATAATTTCCTGTCCATGCTAGTTCCATGTTTCCAAGGCAAAACATGAAAGCCTAATGATTCAATTATAGTTTGTCAGCTTCTAAAATTTCTCTAAGTTTTCCTTCTTTAATGTTTTTTTTCCAGATCATGTGTCTCATGCCTATGAATGCCACTTAAGTAACAGGTTCTGTAGAAGACTCAATTTCTTGCATAGCTGATTCTCCTAGAGGACTACTATAAGTTTTATTCTTACTAATATCAACACCTATAAGAATTGTTACATTATCCCAGCTCTGGCCTTTGATGAGGGGCTTTAACAGCGAGGAATTTAGACATTCAACATATCAAAGAAATAGGCAAGAGTTGTACAGCAGATTCCATCAATGGCAGTGAAGGACCAGTCCAAGTTGTCCAAGCACTGTGAGCTTTGTCAAATAGCACCTTCAAGACACTTGGCATCACCAAGTCAGAAACTGGAAACAGCCTAGATGTCCCTCAACCAAAGAATGGATAAAGAAACTGTCATACATTTACACAATGGAGGATTATTCAACTGTTAAAAACAAAGACATCATTAAAATTTCAGGCAAATGGATGGAACTTGAAAAAAATCATCCTAAGTGAGGCAACCCAAGCCCAGAAAAACAGACATGGTAAGCACTAAGTTATAAATTGATACTTGCTCTAAAGTAAAAAGTAATCATGCTACAGTCTACAAACCAAGAGAAGCTAAGTAACAAGGAGGACTTAATGGGGGATGCAAGGATCTCCCTGGGTAGGGGAAACAGATTTCACAGGTGGACTTGGGATGGGTAGGGTTGGGAACAGAAAGGATCAAGTTGGGATGGAGGGAGGGAAAAAACATTGCAAGAAATGACTGGACTTGAGAGGGACAACGTGGAAACCTAAAACAATGAAAATTCCATAGAATCTATGATAGTAAACTTAGCAATGACTCCTGATAATGGGGGACATGGAGCTTGAACCAGCCCTCATCTGTAACCAGAAAAGACTTCCAGTGAAGGGATTGGGACACCAACCAGCCACAAAACCTTGGACCTACAGTTTATCCTGCCTGCAGAGTATTCTGGGACCAAAGCCTAGAAGAATCATCATCGAAGAGACTAGAGAGACTTCATCCAGCTGCTGATAGGAGCAGAAGCAGAGTCCCATAACCAAACATTAGGCAGAGCCTCAGGAGTCCTGCTGAGATGAGGGGAGGATGGAGTAACCAGAAGGGACAGGAACACCACGAGAACATAGCCCACAGAATCATCAGACCAGGACGCATAGGGCCTTGCAGAAATCAGGGAGCCTGCAGGGGTCTGACCTAGGTTCTCTACATATAAGTTATGGCTGAGAAGCTTGGTGTTCCTGTGGGATTCCCAAAAGTGGGAGCAGGAGCTGTTCCTGACTCTTTTGCCTGCTTGTGGGACCCTTTTCCTTCTACTGAGTGTCTTCATCCACCCTTGACATGAGGGTATATGTCTGGTCTTATTGTAGTATATTATGCAGTACTTGGTTGATGTCCCTAGGAGGCATGCCTGCTCTTTTGTGAAGGGAGATAGATGGGGGAAGATCTGGGAGAGATGAGGGAATACTGAGGGGAAAGGAGGGAGGTGGGACTGTCGCTGGGGTGTAATATATGAAAGAAAAATGAAAAAAAATAGTTGCATGAGAAGCTATGTCCAGGTTAAGTGCCTGGAAAGCTCCATTCATTAATGCTTTCAAATGTTCACTGGTCTGTTGTTGACTCCTTAATGGTTAGTTAGTGAAATGTTAGGGTTTTTGTGAAAGACAAAACCAAAGCCATGTGAATATGTAGATGTATGAGAGGACCTCCATTATGAAAATTGGCTCTCACATCATTGTGGAGTCTGAGCAGTCCCAAGAAAAGCTTATAATGTCATTTAGTCTGAGTTCAAACATTTGATAAAATGGTAAAACTCATAGTCTATAGAGGAATTTCTGAAAACTGGAAGAGTGGGAGCTGACTGATATCAGCTCTGGAGTCTAAAGACTTAAGGACTTGAGAGTACTGATTTCCCAGGCTTTGGGTGACATTGCCTTTTATGTTCTATCCAGGTCCTCAGTGAAATTGATGACATCACCAATATCAATGCTGTTGATTCTCTTCCCTCAGTCAACTGACTCAAATGCTAGTCTCTTCTAGAAATACCTTCATGGGTATATTCTGAAACGATATTTTTAAAATGACCTAGATATGGCTTAGCTCAGTCAAGACAATACATAGCATTAACCATTGGAGCTGTAGTCTAGGTAATTTGGTGCAACTTTTTACAAATGAGTGGGGTCCTACAATTTTCTACCTGGTTAATTTTTTTCTTCCTACAAGAGGACCTGACTTGCTCTTCGAAACCATGTTTGCATCCATGGATGTGTGTCTACTTGATGGAATACCATGAAACTGCACTGAGAAATTCAACTCCTGTATGAATAGATGAAGGGTGCATTTCTTATTCATTCTTTCCCAATAAATAAATATCATAGACATAGACATGACCATTTTTCACTAAAAAATCTCATTTCACAAGCTAGAAATATGTAATTCAACTCTATATATTGAAAATCCCAGTTATTAAAGGTATGTGTTCTTTTATAATGAGTTTTGTCTGTTTTGCTGAAAGCTTCATGCTGTTTCTAAAGTAATAAACAGGAAGTGAAATTCTGTGTTATTCCTTTGTTTTTATATTATTATATATCCCAAGCAATGAATTAACATGCTATGCTAATTAAAAATTAAATGAAAACCTTGAGGTCACATAGAAATTGCCAAAATCAGCAATGATACACATTATTCTGTAGACATGTTATGAGACAGTACTTAGGTAGCTACTAAAATTTTGCTTAAATAGCTTTGGATCTCTTGATACTACAGTCCGGGGTAAGCCAGGACTTCACACTATTCTATCATTCTTCATAAAAGAAAATCTTAAACCACTGACATAAGAAACATGAATTGGTATGGGTTTGGGGGAACTGAGATAGATCCAAAGAAAAGAAAGAAGATATCAAATTGGTTGCTTTCATTCTGACACATGGCCAATTGACTGATCACTTGGTATTTTCCAATTGGCTGTTGGAGCATTTACATCTGGCTGTGTGGCATGTGACTATTCATGGAGAGATGTAAAGAATTTTTTGTCTATTCATGCCATAGAAAGAGGGTGCTGACAGAGCAAAGAAATGATACTTTCCAAATGCAGTTTAATGAACCAACAAATTTATTGATGTTATTCTCATGAGTATGGGTGACTCTGGGGCAGCTACACCACCAAGAAGCCCATTCTCCCTGAAAATTGCTTACCTTTTATACAGTGGGATCTTAAAAAGAGAAAGGGCCTCATAATCCTCATGAGTCTCATTAGCCTTAGGACCCCTGCCTCCCTCCATGAGGAATGTTTATATTCCTAATTATGTATATGAGGTCTAACCATGAATCAGCACAGTTGCTATGTTGAATGGTATTGTCAATGTCCAACCTAGAGGAAAACAGCTCCACTCAACTCTAACCTTCCCTCTGACTCTCTTACTCTTATATTCTTCATACTCGTACACACACACACACACACACACACACACACACACACATGCATGCACGCACGCATGTGCACACATACACACACACCATGGTGCTGTGCATGTGCACATACACACATGCACTGCACCACGATGTTCCCTGATACTTGGAATGGGATTATTTAGAGTTGCACATTGGACTGTAATGCCATAGCAACAGTCAGACCACAGCAACAGACAATTATTATGCACACTTTGTTTGAGGATCCACAGTAATTTTCCAAAGAAAATTTACATGGTTGAGAGTAGACCTAATATGTGTGGGAACACAAATATTTAGATGTAAATTTTGACCTATATAGTATACCTATTTAACAAAACAGTAACTATATCCTTCTCATTTGGTCCTATGCTTTCCCTACCACAAGTTTTTGACCTACCTTACAATATCAAAATATATATTCTCTTCTATGAGACAGGACTTATACTAATAGGGAAGTAGTTGATTGTATACATCACAGTTGTGCCACTATTACAACAGTGAGAATATTTACCTTCAGACTGAAAGTATAGCATGCATAAAATGAATCTGAGCAGGACTGTTGCAGAATATTTATTTAGACTGTAAAGATGTGTCTCTGCCTAAGGTGCTTTCTGATTGGTTTAATAAAGAACTAAATAGCCAATAGCTAGGCAGGAGAGAATAGGTGGGACTTCCAAGGAAAGAGAGGATACTGAGAGGAAGCGAGCAAGGGATACCATTGAGATACAAAACAAGGAAGACATACAGTACACAGGAAAGCCAACCAAGCCACATGACAGAATGTAGATTAACAGAAGCAGGTTAATTTGAGTTATAAGAGCTAGTTGGATAAAAGCCTAAGCTAAGGTCAAGCTTTCATAATTAATAACAATAAGTCTCTGTGTCATTCTTTGTAAGCTGGTGGCCCAAAAATATCCAACAAGAAAACTTGCTACACAGGATCATTGGTGACAGCTCCCCAGCAGCTTTTAGCATGTGTGCCGGTAAAGAAGAAAGTTCCTTCTCATTCCCCACTTTGTTTCTCTATATCTTGAAACCAGAGCATGCAGTGTCTTCAGCTGGTTATGATATCCTGATTGCAGTGTACAACCAACAGAACTGGCAAAACTGTAGTGGAGGCAGATGTAAGGGTCTACCCAGGCTACTTAGATGGGGTTGTAGCCAAGGCCTGGAACTGGTATTTTCATTGATAACCTATGGCTTTTGGGAGCACCCCCATCTGCTCTCACATGTTGCCTTTGTTCAAACTCTTTATCTACTCTTTTTTTTGTTCTTCCAGGTACTTTTCCAAATCTATTAGACATTAAAAGTTTTGCATTATAACATACATATAAGGAAACCTTTTTCAAGGGATGGGCAAGATAACAAAGCCAAGACTAAGACCACCATTTCCTTACAAATAAATGATAAGACTATGGAGGAAACCTTGCTAAAGGACTCTGAAGGGTCCTAGGTGTCTGTTTCAAGTAAGTACAAGTCGATCTTGAAACTCAGCAGCTAAGAAGATACTAAAAAGAACCTTAGCCCAGTGTAATGCAGTTATGTGGCTCCTGCTACAGGAGATCAGGCATGCAAATGAGGTTGATCTTCGTACCTGTATGGAAGTTGCCTGCATGCATCAGGAATTTCATTAGGAAAAAGAAATAGACCAAAGAGTCTATTTTGAAACAATTCCTAGGAAAATAATTGACAAAAGTTGAAAGCTGTACTTATGATCCTTTGGAAATCATTAAGACCTGAACTGATATTCACTGAAATAGTGCTTGGCAGGAAGATGAAGATGATTCTTTATGATTCTGCTGCTGTGGAATAAAAAGATTGACTGGTCCAGCAGCTACTCTAGCCACTACCCCAACAGGATGGTCAAGGTTGCCTGCAATTGAGGGCAGATTTCTTTATCCCCTATTTGTGAGCAGAATAACTGGCCTTTTAATGGTTACATGAACCAAGTAAACCTTAACTCCTGACAAACAGCAAAAGTACCAGAGACAGCAGTGGGTAGAAGCAGAGAATGATACAGGTAAACATATAAGCATTTCCTAAGGGTATTCTATCATACTCCCAAAGAGTGTACTGTGTATATTACTCAAGGATGTATACTAGGAATATATATGCTATTAGGACAGCCTTGCGTGGTACCATTGGCAAGTTTCATCTGAGGGTATAATCTTCAAAGATGGTTTCGTGTATTGGAAGCCAATAAAGATACAGATTATTCATCCTCCCCAAAGCTCTTTCAAGAGCCAGACATGTTCAGTACAGATGCTGTATGGCTCAGGAAGAATGGTCATCAGTTTTAGGGAACTAAATAAACATTGCCCGTGACAGAACAGCTAATACAAGTGATGGGATCCTCATTTGCATGGCTGATCTCCAATAGCAGGAGCCACAGAACTGCTGGCACAGAAAAGAAGCCCGCACCTCATACCACACAGAGGAAAATAGCCATGGCAGGACTTGTCCTGAGTACTATCCAGCCTGTCTGGGAAGACAGTTCAGGCCCAGTTACATGTATGTCACCATAGCAGAGGACATGCAAGTCCCACAACAGCAAGGGGACAAACTACCATATTATACCTAGTAAGATGTCCACTCAGATTTCATCTACTGCCAATCCATAACTCTTTGTTTCAGTTGGTCCATGTTTGGGTTCTCTTTCCCAGAAATATGTAAAAGATACTCTTGTGGAGTCCTAATGAGCTCTTTGAGTTTCATGGACACTGTGAGGGAATGTTGTAAGAGTCTCTTTGATGTTATCAGAGTTTTTCTGCTTCAAGATGATAATGGGTATGCCCAACCCAAAGGAAAGAGTTAAACACTAACGCATCTGCAGATCCCTCCACCCCAGATCTCCTGGCCTCTCTTATTATCCATCACTATCCTTTTTATGAATCTCTACCTTCCCATTCTAGTAGATGTCAACATCAATGGTAAATAAAACAACACGCTAGGAATGCCTTGATTGTGTTCCTATTGCTTTGATGAAATATTTAATTTGACTTATGGTTTCAGGGGGTGAGAATCCATGATGGCAGAGCTCACCCACAGTAACACACCTCCTCCAACAAGGCTCCACCTCCTAATCTTTCCCAAACAGTTCTATCAACTGGGGACCAATAATTCAAACATATGATGGGCCTATGGGTATCATTCTCACTCAAACCACCACAAGGAACCTCATGAGAGTAACTGAAAGGAAAAACTGATGAGAATTAGCTAAGAGAGAAATGGTTTTCAGTCAGAAAACAAGTACAATCAATTTTTAAAAAAAGAAGAAGCCAGATGTGAGTGAATCAGAAGGAAAAGGCACAGGTGTGATTTATCCCCTCCTTTGTCATCTTTAGAAGGAAATACAGTAGCCCCATTCACCAAAATCCTTCATTCTATAAGAAACTATACTTATGTAAAATGTACACATGCATATACATATAAGTATATGCACATCAATGCTTTTGAGCTTTTAAATATTTCTAACATTCTCACAAACATTAGTTGCCACAGTAAAACAGTGTTTTCTGCAAAAACATTTCCAATTACATTTCAAAAGGCCATACATTATCCAAATAACAGGGAAAAAAAAACAATGGAAATCTCTCTATCTCTGTAGCTTCACTTTCTCACATTAATCCCCAAAACACATGCAGCCCTTCCACAGGTGAGTTTAGGAAATCAATATCGCAAAAGAAATATCATTGGCATCCTTTTCTCATCTCAGCTGTGGTACAAGTGAGGAGGAGTAATGTCTCGATAAATAACGTTGAGCTTCAGTCTCTTTTACCTTCATTCCAAAGAGATGAGCAATTTCTGAAAAGCAACTGTAGAAGATGCACTTTTACCTCTTCATCAAAAGCATATAAAAATGAAATATATTGTGATATTCATTACCAGGTGTGTTATAAACCGCCATGGTGATCTGATACAAATGGCTTTTTTCTCTATGGTGTCGACCTTCAAAAATGATGATAGGAAAAGCTTCAGACTTTATGACAGCTTAACTAGAAATACATTACAGCTGCTATATTAATATGGAGTTGTGGCTTTGCAATAAAGTTTGAATATGAAAGGAAACTCTGAACCTACGCTCTGCTATAAACTTTAAATATGCACAGAAATACATTCACAAAAGCAGCAGGAGGTGTTTGAATGTTTATATGAAATGATGCTGTCTCTTGTTCTTAGCCCCAAACCTTCACAGCAATTTCTATGTAGCATAAATTCAGTATTAACAATCTAATGACATATATCCTTCTTAGCAGAGTAAATTATAAAACCTGCACAGAAATGTGCACTTGCAGATTTTCACATCATGCAAGGTGCCAACACCCTTATATCCCTGTCTGTGGTGACATATGAATCCCTAAGTACAGATATATTTAGGTGCCTTAATAAATCAACAATTATATTTCAGTAAGCAAATGCTGGGTATTGAAAACCTGATAGGTACTGAGATATGACTTTGGAAGTACCAATTTGATTTCCCCTCTGTACCCTCAAAATCTATTTGAATGCATAAATGTTACGGTCCTACATTTTAAGTAGCTTATTCAACACCTAAAAACGAATTTGATCAAATGTTTTAGTTTGATGTAGGTCCATTTTCTATGGTGTGTAAATAATGTTAGCTACATTTCCTATCAAAAGAGTGTTTTCAAGGTCTCAACATCATTTGCAAACATCCTCATACAGAAATAAAATTCACCTCTTCTGATACTAAAAGAGTTTGTTAAATTAGGCATGTAGTCTCAAATCAAATACACATTCAAATACATATTATTTTTATTCATTTTAGTAACATCATTATTTAGTTAAAATCATTTAAATATGTAGAAAATATCTACAAGGAATTTAGGCTGATTGTTACATTTCTGCCTATTTCCATGGGTGTTTGTTTTATGTACAATGAGCAGTTGATGTCTACAAAGCTTATATAGTTTATAAAAGATGTCAGTGATTTATCCTTGAAAGAAATATACACAAAAAGGGTAAGGGATATCTAGATTGCTAATTTAGCTAGAGAAATTGTTTCCAACGGTGTGAAATTAAATTACGATTACAACATGGATTTCAAGCATCAAGAAAAAGCCATGGACTAACATTTGGAAGTCACCTGTACTGTTTCATACTATATTTTTATGCATTTTAAGCACATAGCCCCAATTAATACACACCATTTTTTAAAGAAAAAATAATAATGTTAGCCTACTTGTGTGATGGAAAAAAATAACTTGTTCTAAAATGACATGGCTAATAGTGTAGAGTTCAGAATTAAAACTCCATCTGCTGAGCTTCAAAAGGGGGTGGGCAGCACCCCCCTCAGTTCTGTGTGGACTCAGACAGAGCAAAATGTAGAGAGTACTGCACTTTTTAATGGAAGTGCTATGGATGACAGAACAAATTAAGGGGAAGAGTACAGTGACCCGAGAATGATGCTTGAGAAGAAAGAAGTTATGGTAATGATTTGGCACAATTTAAATTATTGTGTTCTGATATTTTCTAGGCCCTGCACGCTTCATAACTGATTATTGTATTTGTTCTTTGAAGTTACACTTTAAAAAGACCTCCCTTTTAATCACCGCTAATCTGTTCCACTGTGACAAAAGCCACCTAATATCTAAGACCTGTAGCTAACTTACCTAATGACGTCACCACTAGGGAGATGTGCTACTTACATTGAACTCTAAATTAATATAAAATAAATTTTTAAAATAAATTTCTAAATTTAGTTGCTTTGTCACAAAGCCATATGCCAAATTTGTTAGGAACAGGAAGCTAGTAGTTGCTATAATTACAAATGTAGATGCCAATAATGGTCAAAGACTCTACTGGACATTCTGCTGTGGAGCAAGGGCCTTTGGATCATGGCTGTGGGCCTTCGGATCATGGCTTGTGGGCTTTCGGATCATGGCTTGTGGGGTGAAGGCAGACTGCCATCATGTGTTTTTGTAGTATAACATGTCATTGGAGCACAGGACATTCTCTCCTTGATTTGTTAGGACCTTTGGCTAGTTTTCCACTGTCATAAATGCATTGAAAAGTTACAAAAGAGGCACACAGCTTATCAGATTAATACCTAGCCCCTTACAGAAAAAAAAAATTCCCTACATCTCTTTTCAAAATGAGACAACTTGAAGATCTGGAATTTGAATCTGGAGTAAAATTATATCTATTTGTCAGGCATTTTAATTATAAAATTTGAACTACAATGTCTTTTCCACTCATGTAATTCTGCATGACACTGATCTTACAAAGTTTGGTGAGGATTGAGTAAGAGAATATATGAAAAATTCCCACCATAATAACTGATCCATTGTAAGCTCACAAAAAGTATTTGCTGTTGATGGTTATTGCTATTTTTATTACTATTGTAACAGTTTCTAAAGATATGCAAAGATTTCTTTCTCTCAAATCTCTACTCAGAATAACAGATCAAGGTGTGACAAAGTCACCAAGACCCAAGGCCCTACATATTCTATTTGTTATGATACCCTTTGAAATTATGCTGTCTTAAAATATATGCATATTATTTCCCCTAGTGTTCAGGCACTAAAGGACATTGACATATATGGCTATAATCCATCAATTCAAGTTTTTATCTAATCTTACATGTGAAGCAGTGGATAACCTAAATTAATCTTGTATATTTGACATCCCAGTCCCCAATTGTTTTATATTTCAGAAAAGTAAAATTTCTTGATTTGATCATTATGATCATGTACAATTTCAATGCCATTTCTTTGTGGAAAACTATCTGCTATCTAGTGATAACCCACTCTTTAACAGTGGAGCAAGTCACATGACTGTCACTAAAAAGGTTATTTGCAGATGGTGGAGATCAATCTTTGCAAAGTTGTAATGAAGGTACCCATGATCTCAATCCATTTTTCTTCTCATTTCTCCTGATTTGGGGATTTCTCTCAACCTTAGTTCACCCACTTCTAGCTCACAAAGACCAATGAGTTCATTAGTGTCCTTTGATCAACCAGGCACCTTCTTCGAGATGCTAATTACCCAGACTGGTGCCACATACCTACAAGCGTTGTGAGTGTTGGCTGAAAGCCTGGCCTATCACAACGGGAGAGAAGCATACAATCCAAAACACATTCTATTTTTATCTTCCAGCCTTTTTCTCAGTCCATCAACCAGTAACTTTTAACAAGACTTACTATTTGAAATAATGTTATCTTTATCCACAAGGATCAATTCTCTCTACTAAAATGTGTGTCAAATCTATTCCTGAAGGTGCCTTGAAATAAAACGAGAGGAAAGGGAGGGGTGCAGAATGGTAGACGCGAAGATGAAATGAAGGTGGAAACAGTTCTGAGCTGGGGATTCGCACTGTTCCGAGTGTCATGCCAGGCCCTTGACAAGCAGTAGCTTAGCAACTAAACGTTGTCAACATACTTCAAAGGCGTTTTTAGAAAGTTCCCTCTTAAATTTTTACTGGAAATGCTCAGGTCCAAAGAAATTAACAATTTCCCTCAGGTAACACTGTTAATAAGTAATAGAGCTGGAATTCCTGTGGATTTGGCCTGATTTCAACATTGATCCTTTTTCCTCTATGGTGCTTTATCTGTTATTACTTACGGTGATCACCGCTGCATGCTGTTTTATATGGCTGATTTCTTAATAAAATGAAAGATGATCATACAAGTCAACCCTTTGGTAAATCTGCATTATGGCATAAGGCTGTCTAATGATAAACCCCAGCAATGGATCTGAATTATGGGAGACAGACCCAGTTGCATTAACTAGTTCTGCCTGTCACAGAAGCTTCTGTTTTAATCCTGTGCCTGAAGAGCAGCTGGGTGTGTTTTGGAGTTGCTTGCCTGGTTTCACTGCCTGGCACCGCACCTGTCTGCTACTCCAAGCATCATCTTTCTGGGATACATGTTTCCAGGGACCACAGAGCATTTGTCTTAATCTGGAACACCTGGAAGTAAATGGGACCCTCGCACTCTCCAGTAGATAAAACATGCCTTTTTCTGATGACTTCAGAGATAGGCTTGCTCCCAGTTAAGCATCCTGGCAGATGGCTTCAGGTTTCTGCCACTGGTACCCAGGAGGAAAACTCTAGAGCGTTTGAGATTCTTGTTTGTTTGTTTGTCTGTTTGTTTGTTTGTAAAACGCCATTAACTTTCAAATTCTGCTTTTTCAGTGTTTAATGATGCTTGAGATTGGTGACCTACAAAGCACTTTATATTCCAATGCATTTGGGGGGTAATAGCCACATTTGGCCATTTTATCTAGCTTGCAAAGACTAACTCTTTGCCCCTAAATTTTCCTCAGAAGAGCCCACAGCCGTGCCCCTTGTAATATTGTTGCTGTCAATGACACTTGTACCGAAACAGAGACTAACATCAGATGAGTGCCTCTTCTACAAGACGGCTGCCTCTTCTACAAGGACCTCAAACACAGATCTTATTAATTTCAATAGCATAGGAGCCCTGAAATGTGTTTTATTGTTTCCATCTTACCAGTCAGCACAAACGACTCTGTAAAGCTAAGTAATTTACCCAATATCATTTAACAAAGGCCAGAGTCATTTCTATGCAGGCTGCTGTAACATAAACACCCAAATCTGGCAGTTAAAGTTTCTATTGCTGTGACAAACACCATGACCAAGAGCAACTTGAGGAAGGAAGCGCTTATTTCATCTTACAGTTGGAGTACATCATGGGGGGAAATCAGGGTAGGAACTCAACACAGGCATAGAGGCAGGAACTGAAGCAGAAACCATAGAGAAAAGTTGCTTACTGGTTCAATTCTCATGGGTTGTTCAAGATTTTTCTTATATAACTCAGGACCATATGATCAGGGGTGGTACCACTCACAATGGGCTTGGTCCACCTACACCAAACATTAATCAGAAAAATGCCCCCACAGACTTGCCTATGGAGGCATTTTCTTAATGGAGGTTCCCTCTTCTCAGCAGATCCTAACTTGTGTTGAAGTTGGCAAAAATCTAAGCAGTATATCTGAGTAATTATAGATAATAGAAATTTATTTTCTAGGTTCTACAGACTGGAAGTCTTAGGCAATGCTGCCAGAATAGGAGTCAATAGCAGCTTATTCTTCACTTCCAAAGCCTTCTTACTCTATGTTCTCATGGGACAAGGGCATTCAGGTTCCATGAGCTTGCTCTGTAGAAACTCTTATCCCATTTCAGAGGCCCCTTCCTTCATAACCAGGTCACCTCTGAAGAGTCTCAACTCTTCATACATTACTTTAAGTCTGGAATGTCAATACGCAAATGGTAGAGAGAAGCCATGCAGTCCACAAGAGACAGTGAATGGAGGCTGATAACAAGAAAGACACAAAGTGAGGCCCACAGTGGACAGCATATGAGAACTCTGAAAATGTATTGCAGTAAAAATACTGGGAAATTACCTCAGCTTTTGTACTTGAATGCCTGAGACATGCTAGAGTAATTATGCTCAGCAGTTTGCTGTTTTGTGATTGATTGTAAATCTCGAGTTTCTCCACGAGGGTAAGGTAGCATTGTTTTATTTTTTAAAGAACTTTATTATTATTGTTATTTATGTGTATGTTTATGAGTGTGTGTACATGCCCACCTGTATATGTTTGCAGGTCCCATGCTGCACAAGTGAGAGATCAGAGGACAACTTGCCTTAGTTTCTTCCTTCCACTGTGGGTCCTGGGCATCAGACTGTGGTCATCAGGTTTGTGTGGCAAGTGCCTTGATTCAATGGGCCATCTAGCTGGCACATTTTTTTCCCTATGAAGAGTACAAAGGAGTAGAGAGTTGTTTATGCTGGTCCTGTAAACTCATGTAAGCTGTTTGGTTCTTATACTTTTGTAGAGTTACAGAGAAGTGATGTTGACCTGAAGTTTGAATAGCAATAAATGTGTTTACTTCCATGCCTGCTGAGAAATGATGATCTCAAAACACTATAGTGATGCTATGGGATGTTGTTCTGTACACTGTGAATATGTGTTGCTCTAATTGGTTGATAAATAAAGTGCTGATTGGCCAGTAGCCAGGCAAGAAGTATAGATGGGGTGAGTGGATGAGGAGAATTCTGGGAAGAGGAAGAGCTGAGTCAGGAGTTGCCAGCCAGACACAGAGGAAGCAAGATGACAAGGCAGAACTGAGAAAAGGTACCAAGCCACGTGGCTAAACATAAATAAGAATTATGGGTTAAATTAAGTGTAAGAGCTAGTCAGTAATAAGCCTGAGCTAATGGCCAAGCAGTTATAATTAAAAAAAGAAAGAAAGACACTAAGAATGGGTAAGAAAAGCCAAAGACAGGAATTCCTGTTTGAGTCCAGAGCCATAGGGTAATGTGTGCAATAGATGTCCTTAAAGTCCTTCAGTATCTACCACAGCATATCAACAACCTTGGAATTCATGAATATCTGAGCCCTACCGATTAGGTTAGAATATTTGGCTATGAGAACTCAGTACTGAATAAGAGTGTAGTCACGACAACTTCAGTAATCAGGTGAGAATTATGTGACTGTGTTTGAGTAGAAGTTAGAGTTGACCATTACTGTTTGTGGATGGAAAACATAGAAGAAAAAGTAGGTAGAGAAAATTCCAAACAAATTCTTTTGGAATGTTCATGCTTCAAAATTACTGGCAACTGTGTCACAACAAGTATCCCCATAGACCTGACCTAATGCTAAAGTCCCCGTCAGGGTCTCTGTGTCCCAGCCATAAATTATCTTGAAAGTATAGCATGTTCGTTTTAATTAATGATGGTATAGGTTATGGTGGGCAGATAAACGTATAAAATGACTTCAGTGTTCATCAGCTTACCCGGAGTACAATGAATGGCACATGCCCAAAGGACTATTCTTCATAAAAGTGAGTTTTACTTTTGAAACTCCTCTTACAGAGTTCCTTGCCTTTTTGTCAAAGTTCCATGATCTTCATGCATGGGAGTTCATTCAATAAACAAAAATAAACACAGTTTACCTCGTTAATCAATGTAGCACTGATGCTGTGGTTAAAATGTTCTGCTGCTTTTCTAAGTGAATCTGATACCTGTGAACTAAATCAGAACCAGAACAGACTATCTCTTTTAATTGAATGGCACTAACATGGGAAACTGGAAATCATTTAAAAATAGATCTTTAATAAATATGAAATATCTCACAGTTTTAAGGTGCAGTGGTAAATAGACAAACAGAAAAAAAAAGGTGCTATGTGCCCTGGAGACTGTTACTATGCATATCTTTTGTTCTGTAGGATTCACTTTATAAGGCCTGCGAGGCAATGATACACTCTTCCTGTTTTTCTGAGTGAGTATGTATTTTCTCAGACTTTATCTTGGAGGTGGAGGAAGGGCATTTACATGAGATAAATTTCTTTTTTTGTGGAAAAACCATCAAAATGCCCCCCAAACAGATAATCACAATGTCATCAAGGGAAGCCAAAATCACTCGGATGATACTTTTAAGACCTCAATGCAGCATTGCACATGAAGAACACAGTTCCATGTGAAGCAGTGAGTATCTTGCTACATTCTGCACCATCCTGGGTCAGACCAGAATGTATCAGAAATAACAGTTAAGGGGAAAAAAGGAAGAAAGACAAGATACAGCCTTTCATTAGCCTCCCAGTGGGAGCAAATGTATGTTTGCTACTGGTGTCTGATTAATGATACAGTGATATTTCAAAGGTTTCAGTTCACCAGGTTCTCTGTGTAAACTATGAATGCCTCTGATGGACTAGTGAATTCACATAATAGATCTTCTTTCAGGCTTACTCACAGGGTTCCAATTTCAGCCCAGGCAGTAAGTGTTCTACCAAATTAGATTTGGACATTGGATTTAGAACTCTATGCACAAATGGATTGGCAGTACTGTGGAGGACTCAAGCCCATATTTTTCCCCTAAGTGAAACACCAATGTCTGTCTCCTACTCCCAGACTATCTGAAGTAATTGGTTGGCAAGGGACATGGTATTTGTAGTTCCAAAGCTCCCTGGGTGATTTAATATGCAGTGGAGATTGGGACCCTTGTGTCAGCTGATTGAGTTCCAATTCACATACAATTGTGGCTTCAATCCCTATATGATTGAGCCATTCTTCTGAAAATGCCACACACTGTTTTCATAAAATAGTTAAAACTTGTGAGAGCATATCTAAGATTATTTACAGCAATTTGTAATCACTTTGAACTCCCTTTTCCTTCTCCAACTTGCTTCCTAATATCCACTGCACCTCACCCACAAATTACTGATCTTTCTTCACTATGCCCATAAATAACACAATGAAGGCAAACATTAACTCACAATCATTTGGAGATTCTATTTATCACCTGGTAGCAAGCCCATGTCTAAGCAACCAGAATTGGAAAGGTTTGTTTAGTGGAACATAATTAACTACACTATCATTTCTGATTGTCCATTGGGCATCCTGATCTTATTTCACAATAAATAGTATCATTATAAATTATAAATTTGTTATTTATAAATATGATTATTAAGAAGGATACAATGGGAAACAACTTGATTTGGTTTAAAAATCATCTTGCAAGGTATGGAGTCATCTGTGAGGTGTCTTTTACATTGTATGATCTCAAGCCTAATGACTAAGTTGTAAATTTCTAAGTATTCTCAGCCACCTATGAAATCCAGGAGCCCACACTTCCTTTTAAGTCTGTATGCATCCTAACTCCATGCTCTGTTATCATGTATCAAAAATCTTTACTTGTGTAAATTATGCACAGTAGATAAAAACTGAGTGTCCGCCGGGCGTTGGTGGCGCACGCCTTTAATCCCAGCACTCGGGAGGCAGAGGCAGGCGGATCTCTGTGAGTTTGAGGCCAGCCTGGGCTACCAAGTGAGCTCCAAAAGGGGAAAAGCGCAAAAAAAAAACCCTTTCTAAAAAAAAACCAAAAAAAAAAAATAGAAAAAACTGAGTGTCCTGTCACTTAAATTATCAAAATGATCAGAGATAAAATAAAAGCCCTCATCCTAGAAAAGGTGTTGTTGATATAGAGCAATAATTTATCATAAAAGCCCCTCACCAAGAAAACAAAGTACAGTTCAGGAATTTGTTTTTATCCTTCACATTTCTATTCAGGACACAGAAAGGAAAAAGTAAGTTGATTAGATGTAGAAGTCCATCAACTGTCCTCTAATCTATGCAAAGTAGGAAAGTTAGAGATTTAAATTCTTAAAGGTGTTAAATACACCTCCTTCAATCTTGGCTATACCCCACCATACCTTGCTGTGGGATAATGCTCTTGTACACTGGTTTAATAAAATGCTGATTGGCCAGTAGCCAGGCAGGAAGTATAAGAAGGGCAAGCAGACTAGGAGAATGCTGGGAAGAGGAAGGGCAGAATGAGGAACTGCCAGCCAGACACAGAGGAAACAAGATGACAAGGAAGACTGAGAAAAGGTACTAAGTCACATGGCTAAACATAGATAAGAATTGTGGGTTAATTTAAGGTATAGTAGAAAGCTAGCAAGAGGCCTGCCATAGACTATATAGTTTGTAAATAATATATGCCTCTATGTGTTTACTTGGGTCCCACCGGCTGCAGGACCAGACGGGACACAGGAAAACTTCTGACTACAGTTACCCAAAGTACTCTATGCAAACAATGTCATACCCCACAGCACATACATACACCCGCTGGCATGCACACACACTTAATCCTGGGCTGTCTTCTCAGACATGTTCCAATTTAGCTTAGCCTCTGCCTCCCCTGGGAGACCTAGCATCTCTAGATGCAGGGGTGCATCCTGAGCTATCTGCCCAGGTACCCAGCACAGTCCCTCCCACTGCATCTGCTGTACCCACTAGAGTCCTTCCACTGCACTGACAGGTAAGTTCACTACTCCCTGTCTTCACAAAAGGTTGTTAACTCTTTCAGACCAGAGACTCTGAGCTATTTGTCTTTGCAGTAATAGTTCCCCATAAGATTCTCACTCAGCCAAATCTTGAAATTTAATAATGTGTTCAAGGGATGAGTGGATGAACTCATGTCACTCCCAATCTCTCTGAGCCTGTTATCTCATTTTAACGTATGCATCTCTAATCCCTGCACTTTGGAAGGTGAACAGATGAACCAGTAAGTTCAAGCAAGGCTAGCCTAGGGTATTTGTTTCAAATAAATAAATTAATAATAATAATAAAAATAATTTTAAATGCACTTATTACAAGATTGATTCTATGGAAGATTTTAGTTTTTAATGTGTTTTACTAACACATTAAACTGACAATTTTATGTTTGTGTACAACATATCAGAGTCACCTTCACTTACATTTTCTCATTCTCTTTCCACCCTGCTGACCTCCTTCCTAGTGAATATTCTTCTTCCTCTTTTTTCTTTGTGTGAGTGTGTGTGCATGTGTGTGTGTGTGTGTGTGTGTGTGTGTGTGTGTGTGTGTGTGTACAGATCTTGGGTATGGAGTCATAACTGCTGTGTGTTGGTGACTACACAACCAGTGTCATATCCCAAATATAGGTGTGCTGTAACTGGGTCATATGGTAGTTCAATTTCCATCTTTCTGAGAAACCTCCACACAGATCTCATCGTGTCTGTACCAGTTTGTACTCCTAGCAACAGTGTATAAAGGGTTATCCTTTCCACACATCCTCGCCAGCATTTTTTTGCTGGTAGTTTTCTTTATAATAGTCAGTCTAACTGAAGTTCAAAGGAATCTCACACTAGTTTTGGTTAAACTAGTGTAAAAATAAAATGACAAAACACAGACGGGGAAAAATTGTAAATCATTCTTCTATTCTTAGATATTTTCCTAAGAAATAAAATTTGTATTTTGATATACAAAGTTTGCAGCTGAATGTTCACAGATGCTTTACTTACAATGCTAAAAGCATGGAGCAATGTGTGCCTATGAAATAAAGTAGATAAACAGACTTTTGGAAATAAGAAATATTGGGCTTGCAAGATGCCACTTGCTGCAAAGCCTGACAAACCAAGTTCCATTCCCAGAACCCAGATGGTAGAAAAAGAGGGCTGACTCCTGCAGGTTGTCTGCTGACCTCCACATATACACTGTGGCATGCATGTGTCCCCACCTCACAAAATAAATAAATAAATACATAGATAGATAGATAGATAGATAGATAGATAGATAGATAGATAGATAGATAGATAGATGATAGATAGATAGATGGATGGATGGATGGATGGATGGATGGATGGATGGATGGATAGATAGATAGATAGATAGATAGATGATAGATAAGCATATAAATAAAGATTTAAAAGATAGGAAATATTAATACATGTTGTATTATAGGTAAGTCTCAAAATAGGCTCATTAGGAGTCACAATATCCCCTAAGTATACACCTTACAATCCCATCTATGTAAGGCTCTCCCAGTGCCAGCTAACTTGTTGACAGTAAGTATTTCAAGTGTTACTCTAAGATGAGAGCAGGACAGGGGACTTACACATCATCAGAAGAGATTGATATGTTGAATATCTTGACGTTGTCTTAATGGCTTCACAGATGTGCACTTATGTGGGGAAAAGACAGAAGTCATTAATTCATATACTTTAGACATGTGCTGTTTATTGTGGCTCAATTACAAATGAATAAATCTTTTAAAAATGAATCATTTTCTCAGAGAAGAAATATGAGTACTGAATGATTTCATAAAAGTTAGGGTAAAATCTGGGTGGATTATCAAAGGAAAATTCCAGAATAAAGTGCCTAAGTAGGAGAATAAATGAAGTTAAAAAAGGAAAATGTATACACGAATAATTATGAAGTAATATAGATTGTCCAGTGTCCATAAGTCTCCTCAGGTGCTGATTCTTTGGAACTTCTCTGGATTTCCTCTAGTATGAAAATCCCAGAGGCTCAGAATCTATTTCTCAAGGACCTAGACTTGACATATGGTTATCTTATATGCCAGATAACTCTCTCTGGTATGTTCTGCTTGTGTTGCCATTTGGATATGAAAGATCCCTCACAAGCTCATGCTCAGGGATGTTCTGCAGATGGAGAAGTTCTGGAAGTTTTAGGAGATAAAGCTTAGGTGGAAGGAGGTTTTAGGAATTGGGTCTGCATGAGCATCTTTTATCTTACCTCTTCCTGTCTTCCCTCCCCCCACCCTTCCTGTCTACCAGGAGATGAACAGTCTCTATCACACACTCTGGAACCTAAAATCTCTTCATCCTTGAGCTTAAATAAATGATTCTTACCTTTAACAGTTTCTCTGGGGAATTTTTCATAGTGATAATAAAAGAAACCAGTAGCCTTAGTGTCTATACTTTACACATGAAGCAAGAATTGAAGTTAAAAGAATCAAACAGCTCATCCTTGTTCCCAGGAACACAGAAGAAACTGATCAACAAACATGAGGCTTGGCTATGCTCAACTGGACAATCTCTTAAATATAGCTTTCTCATGAGTGATTAAGCCTATCTTAATATCTTTTGGATGGCATTTTCAAGTAAGCAGATTATATAACACTGAAGGAATAGTTTATCTTGTAGCAAAGGTATCTCTAATAATATCTCTGTAACTATCAGGTTAAGTGAGATATAAATGATTAGATAGATGAATTAACAGCTATTGAATCACTGTACCTAATCAGTGATGATTAATAGGGCCATATGAAACACAACTGTGTGTTTTTGGAGGGTAACACATTGTTAATGATTGCACAAGTCTGACACATACTTAGCACTGACAAATGCTTGTGGAACTTAATTGAAGCCCTAGGGAGCCCCTGATAGATTGCCATCAAGCCCTATCCTTGAGCTTGTCTTGCACTGTATTAATATCAGCAAACTGAGTAAAGCCTGCAATCATAATTACCAAATCTGCTGTAAATGTCCCATTAAAACTGTGCTCATAAATTACACATTAAAGAGAATTCAAAAAATCTAATTTATCAATATTTATTTAAAAAGTATTTACTGAACTATGTTGTACTGGTTCCACTATGTATTGAAACTACAAAAAAATATTTCAAAATGATTTTACTATGTGGTATGAGAGAATACTGTACAGATTTGACATGAAGGTTTAGATTTATTTTGCAAAAAAATAGTGGCATAGTTTAGGACAAGTAGTTTGATGCTGTTAGGATGAGCATATATTTATAGATAACATATCAATATCATTATTACTAAGATTATCTGAGTCAAAATTAGGGTGGGTTCATAGAAACACAATGATAAACACAAAGCAGGGTATCAGTTCTACTCTGGCATGCTTAGACCATATTAGACACCACAGCCAGCATTAAACATCACACATACACTAGCAGCTGCCCAGATGACAGTAACTAGAACACACTGGCACTTGTGCCTTAGAAAAGCACATGCAGTGACTGAAATGCTAAGCATTAAGAAACAAAGGCTAAGAGAAAAACACCATCTGTTTATTTTCTATAGCTGTGTCAAAGAGAGGGTCAATGCACATGCCCTTTGGTGCCTTGTAGTGAAAATTCTAAGGAAATCACAAGGAAATACATATTTGATTTTATATATGAAAGAACTCTATATTCTCTACATCAACTTTGAAAAAATTCTTTCTCATCTCTCTGTCTCCTGCTTCCCTCATTGTCTCTCTCTCTTTTTCTTTCTCTCTCAACAAATTCATAACATTTATTGGGATCAATAATTTCTGAACTTCCATCTACTTTTACTGACTAGAGAGGCATTTTAGCTGTAGGACAAATCATGTGACATAACAGGATGTCATGATGGACTTTTATTGAGTTCACACATTTGGAAAGAAATGCATACATGTATTTCCTATACTAATATATCATCAACCCAGAACATAATCAGACAAGTTGAGGAAAACTAAATTCAAACACAATAATACTTATGAAATAAATTCCAACAAAGACATCTTACATGTCATTATGCTTATGTTGAAACTTTGTGTTATTGATAATCCCATAAGGATAAATATTATCAGAAGATACGTAAGTCACTTGTCTTGTGACCCAGCTATACTGCATACCACACGACATCATTTCAAATTGTGAAAGAACAGCCACACATCTTGAATTAAAGGAATATCAATATGCTATACACACCATGTTCAGTGCCTGTTAAATGAGTTGAAAGAAGAAAATCAAAACACTTTACTATGTATATCATAATTATAATCTACCTCTATTCTTCCTTATTTGACTGATAGGTAAAATAATGTAAGATTTTAAAATCTTGAGGTTTTTTTAACTAAGAAAATTTTTTTCTATTCATTTTACATAGCAATCAAAGACGCCTTCTTCCCTCCTCCCGCCCCTCCAGCCTTGCCCTCCCAACCTACCCCCCATTCCCTCCTACAAGAAAGTAAAGCCTCCCATGGGGAGGTACATTTAGTAGAGGCAGGTCCAAGCACCTCCCCCTGCCTCAAGGCTATGTGAGATGTCCCATCATAGGTAGTGGGCTCCAAAAAGCCTGCTCATGCACCAGGGATGGATTCTGATCCTACTGCCAGGGGGACCCTTAAGCAGATCAAGCTACACAACTGTCTTGCTTATGCAGAGGGCCTAGTCCAGTCCCATGCAGGCTCCACAGCTGTTGGTCTAAAGTTCACGAGTTCCCACTAGTTTGGTTTGGTTGTCTCTGTAGGTTTCCCCATCATGATCTTGATGCCCCTTGCTCATAGAATCCCTCTTCTCTCTTTTCGACTGGACTCCTGGTGCTTGGCTGTGGATCTCTGCATTGGCTTCAGTCAGTTACTGGATAAAGACTCTATGATGACAGTTACGGTATTCACTGATCTGATTACCGGAATAGGCCAGTTCAAGCACCCTCTCCACTATTGCTAGTAGTCTAAGCTGTATGGATTCCTGGGAACTTCCCTAGCACCTGGTTTCTCCCTATCCCCAGGATGTCTCCCTCTATCATTGGATATCATCCCCATGGTAGCTCTTTCATTGCTCTAACAGGATGGTCAGCCAGAAACAGGGATGGAGTGGGAGAGCAATGAAAATCTAGAGTTTTAAGAAAAAAAATTTCTTTGCAAATTTCATGCATATATACAATGAAATATGAACATATCTGTGCCCAATTTCCCCCTCTGGCCCTCTCACATCCTAGCCAAAGAAATGGTGATCCCCAGATTGAGTGAGGAACCAAGAGGAAAGGGGGCAAGTCATCCAACTGACTCCTCTGGCCTCTTCACGTATATGCACACCTATGCACACCTGTGTATGTGAGCATGTACACACACAGACCCATATACATACAGAGTGAAAAATCAGTTTAAAAAGGATAATTGACAGAAAAAAATGATAAAACTATATAACATTAAGAAATTTTTTTAGGCCAGACATTGGTGGCATACGCCTTTAATCCCAGCACTCGGGAGGCAGAGCCAGGCGGATCTCTGTAAGTTCGAGGCCAGCCTGGGCTACCAAGTGAGCTCCAGGAAAGGTGCAAAGCTACACAGAGAAACTCTGTCTCAAAAAAACAAAAAAAAAGAAATTTTTTTAATCATTATCAACTTGTCACTAATACTGACAAGGCTACACGTGGAGAAAGTACATCCTCACTCTGGAGTCGGACAAAAATAGGAATACATTTATAGAATATACCAAAGCAGATCTAGACATAGAAACATGAGAGAGAGACAAGTTATATACATATATACATATACATACACACATATACAATATACATTATGTGTGTATGTGTCTATCCATGTGAGTGTAGATGGACAATATTTAAATTGATAGCATATGTTCACATTTGATTTTTCATCAAAATACCGAGGGGTGATTTCACTGAACTGACAGAAATGAAACCAGTCTATAGGAAAGGCAAAGAACTACGCAATTGAAGTTGAATTTACAAACAAAGTGAATTGGGCTGAGAAATAGTGGCAGCAAGACTATGCCAGGGCAAAGTTGGAAAATCCATGATCTATACTAGGCAAGACGATCATTCTAGCTGGAGCAGCCATTTCTTAAAACAGCCATGGAGATCACAGATTGCCAATATAAGAACTATGGACATTGTTTCATTATTTAAACAATAACATAATTATTCTACTGAAAACAAATTCTTTTCTCACCTATTTCCCCTTCCTCTACTTCTTTCTTCCCAACTCCCCCTTTTCTCAGGTTTAAGTCTTATTCTTATTTTCCTCCTCCTCCTCCTCCTCCTCCTCCTCCTCCTCCTCCTTCTCCTCCTTTTAGTGTTTTGAGACAGGGATTCTCTGTGTAACAGTTCAGGCTGTCCTTGCTCTGTAGACCAGGCTGGCCTCAAATTCATAGAGCTCCACCTGCCTCTGCCTCTGGAATGCTAGGATTAAAGGCGTGCGCCGCCGCCGCCGCCGCCGCCGCCGCCGCCGCCACCAGCAGGCCCAAATGTAATTCTTAATGATGAAGGGTATTTTAGAAAGAATGTCTCTCAGAAGTTCTCTTTTCTGACATGCACTCCTGACAGCTCTAGGAAAATCAGTCACCTATGTTTAATTCCTGCATAAATCTTCTAAGAATCTATACCAAATAAGACAACGTATTTTCAGAACTTAGAAAGAATTTGACCTTAAAAACAGAAGAGGATTAGAGTGCACTTAGTTTTGTAGACCCATTCATTGCTACAGACCTCATTGGAAACCTGAAGCATAATCAGTGGCTCTTCCTAAATGGGTCACAATAGCATCTCCAAAGGTGGTATCTGTGTCCTCTAAGAGATATTACTAGGTACTGATTATGAGTCAGCATCAATCTCTGGACACTAAAGTGTCGTTCATGCTTTCAGTCACAGTAGAGAACCAGAAATCAGGTTTATTTCAAGTCTTGTAAGTCCCATCCTACTGTGAGCCCTGTGCACCTGAAGGACTATTCTGGGCTCCTGTTTTTTGGGAAAGCACACTCTACTATGATCAAAACCCCTACCCTGGAGTATACAGTCAGGGTTGTTAATAGTTAAAGGAAAAAAACCAAGGGCAATTGGCTCTTTTAGAATGATTTCTTTAAAAGAACTTAGAATGCATTTGCAAAGATTCCAAAGAAAGATTGCCAACTACAAGGACGTGAGGTCCTAATTCCTATCACAATCTTCAGAACTCCACATTTTGCCTGAAACTGTTGATTATCATACAATAGAATATCAGAATGATGCCAGTCACATGTCTCTTTGCACTATGATCTGTTTACTAATACAAACTACTGGATCCTTTTGGTATTCTTATACATTTATCTACATAATGAAACAGTGAGTCATTTCCTCAAGTCCCAATAAAGAGACACTCAGAAAATGACAAAAGAAATCGTCATCAGAAGTGGTGGTAACCCTCTATGTCTTATTTCATGGTCATTAATATTCTCTTCTATCATAATAACATGCAGGATTCCTTGTTTCCCAGAGAATATCTTTGAGTATCATTTCACTGTGCATGTTATACCTGGTGAAGTAGTGTTTTTCTTAGCAAGACTCAAAAAGACTCATATATGTCAGTTAGTGATAGACAAATTCTATGTAATCTCATACAATATCATTACAATTGCTGTTGTCCAATATTATCTAAATTTCAAAATATCATCTGGGAAGTAGCGATATAATTTTTAAATTTTTATTAAAAATATAATTATATCATGTCCTCTTCCTCTCTTTTCCTCTGCCCCTCCCATATCCAACCCTCTTTTCCCCAAATTCACTGCTTCCTCTTCTTTAACCAGTGTTGTTACATTTTTATGTATAAATGAGTAAACATATAAACACAACCTGCTGCATCCAGTCAGTGTTGCCTGCATGTGATGTATGTTTCTAGGGATAACAACTAGTTTTGAATTACTAATCAGAGTACTCATCTCTAGGGAAGACTAATTCTCCCTCTCTTAGCAGTTACTAATTGCTTGTAGCTCTTTATCTAAGGGGAGGGCCCCATGAGATCTCCCCATCTATGTTGAGATGTTAACTATCATTGGCTCTTGTTTAAGCAACCATATTGTTTTTATTTCGTGGGTGTGGCTTCCTTGCCAAAGCCAGAAGGTGGGATCTCACAGCCGATTTCCTGGTCCTCCAGCTTTTACAATATTTCTGTCCTTACTTCCATGATGCTCCCTGTGCCTTTGGTGCAGAAATTGTGTTGTGGATTTATTATTCAGGCCAGGTGTCCAACAGTCAATTGTTCTGCATATTTTCATGAGGAGTGGTTTTCTTCAAATGGTTTCCTTATAGCACAAAAAGAAATTTCTTCGATAAGGGGTGAGGTCTACTCTTATCTGTGAAAAGTGATATTTTATTTTAGTGTTGCTAAGCATGTTGAGCATAAAAGGTTACCAAACAGAACTTCATGTTACTAAACTTTAGAATGCTTTTCTCTTCATGGCAGAAAGCAGCAAGCATTTTTATGTAAAAGGTCACATAGTGAATATTTTATATCTGTACACCATATTTTTTCCTTTGCAAATCTTATACTCACAGTGGTGTGGGGCATCCAAAGACAAGTAATAAATGTAGCTGTATTTCATTGACATATTATCTATCCATGGTAGTTGGCAATGTTTAGCATGGGGTCTAGCATTGGATAAACTTTGTTTTATGGTGTGCCAAGAAGCGACAACATCTCAAGCTTATTGACTCCAAGATCTGTATTAAAGTATACCACCCTCTGCTGTGGGAGAAATGGAAGCCAAAGGAGCTTTAGCCACGGTGATGTCATCCTAAGAGATGATGAGTCTTCATGGAAACAGTTACTATTCAATGTGTAATTGCTTATGGAGTGAGAACAGGCAGTCCACGCATCAAACATCATGATATTGTTAGGAAATACATTACAAGACATTTCCTCAGAATTTCAAAGCTTCCTGGTTTATGTATAGATGGACATTTTTGACTGAGCCTTTCTTTCTGAAATGATGCTATAAACTTTTATGATGTCTTGAAAAAGCTTTAGACTCCAGTTCAATTTCACAAATTCAAACAGGATGTCTTCTCTGCCTAGAGTGTAGTGTTAATTAAACAATAACCTTCAATGTGTAGGCAGTTGATTGTGATTCCTTCTCCTGCTTCCCAGCTCTGTCTGTCTTAAATGATGAGTGCAGATCAGTCACTCACATTCATTTATATCCATTGAATACCACAGATGATTACAACAATTCTCTCAAAGATTACAAGCACAGCCCTGGGTGATTGTGATTTTGTGTAGCAGGGACCTCGAAATGTGGCAGAGGAGGAAGAGAAGGTCATCATTCAACCTCTGGACAGACCTCACAATACTTCAATCATTCACGGACAGGTAACAAAGTCCTCTCCCTATTTCTACTGGGGACATTGTGAGTTGCTGATTACTTTTCCTCTAAAGGCAATTGATTTTTCTTTGGCACTGCCTGTCATCCTCACTGTCTGAGTCATGTTAATGAACTCTCATTACTACAAACTCTTTTTTTTTGTTTGCTCTAATGATTCCTTTTGCATACAAGGGCTGAGAGTCAGGGACATGAACCCTTGTTCATGCCTCCACTCACTTTGTGTAAGACTTGAGGCTCCTCTTTCTGGCTTTTGCTTCGCATTTATCAAAGAGATGGCTCATTGTAAATGTTCAAGTTACTACCCTCTTGAAACTCATGAAATTGCTTCCTTATGGCATTACCATATTTGTTCTTTCCGACAAGAATTGTCTTGTCTGTCTATAACGTGAGAAGAATTGTTCAAAGTTAAGGCTAACTTAAAACAAATCACTGTTTTATCTCATTCGTTTTCCTTACTCAAAAATATTTCATTTATATTCTGCATTTTTTTGTGGTTACAGCATGTGGGAAAAAGCAAATGTAAATAAAACTTTTTGTCTAGAATATAGTTTCCCCTTACTTTGTTTGAAAATTTATTTTGCTTTTACTCTAAGAAAAATATTTAAATAGGAACATGAATAAAAGTACTTTAAGTCTACAGATTGCAGCCACAAATTATCAGAAATTATATTTTACAAAACAATTATTGAGCCGGGCATTGGTGGCGCACGCCTTTAATCCCAGCACTCGGGAGGCAGAGGCAGGTGGATCTCTGTGAGTTCGAGGCCAGCCTGGGCTACCAAGTGAGCTCCAGGAAAGGAACAAAGCTACACAGAGAAACCCTGTCTCAAAAAACCAAAAAAAAAAAAAAAAAAAAAACAAAGCAATTATTGTTTGTTAGGGCTATGTTTCTTATAAATATTAATTTAGTCTTCAATTTAACATATAAGATGAATGTCTATAGAATTTGAGAAACAGAATAGTGGTCCTTTTAGAAATGAAGACCATGATCATCAAACAAGCGAAGTGTTTGCCTGTGAAGCACAGCATAGCAGAGCTGGGACTCACTAAGGTTCTGGCTCTTTGCCTATTCACTAGACCACAAATCCAATCACATTTTCACTTAGAGTGCCAATGGTTACATTCCAAGCATAAACAAACACGTGTTATATTTCTTGAGAAATTTTCAGCACATTCAACTTACTTTATTTGAATTTCTAGATGCACAGTGAAGCACAATAAAAACCTTTGCAACCTATATGCAAATCTCTTCTCTCCGCTATGCACAGGAGGAATGGTTCCACTTCTGTACAAGCATCTGCCAGCAATTGATTCGTAGAAGGTATGCTCCTGTGTTAAATTCAACTTGAACAAGATCAAGGTGATACTAAAGATAGAAGATTATTTAGAAGAGGCTGTGGTCATAACAGTAATAGCCATGAATTGTAGCTGAGTTTCTCAAAAGACTCACACACAAGGAACATTTTGTGCTAAAAAGTAGAAATTTTGTAACTGGTGAGCCCATGCAGTAACAGTTCATAAAGAGCCATATATCATGCATAGACATATGATGGCTAAGCAGTTCTAAATGAATTTTTAAATGAACATTTTTCAGGAACATCAGGTGTTTTGATATTCTGTGAAAGAAATCTGATAATATTTACATGAAGCCGATTATTTCAGCATATGTTCTTAGTGTTGACATATGTCCGAATCAAGTGAATTTTAGGAACAATGTTCTGATTTCAGACACTATTTCTCATTCATAAACAAATAGCTCAGGTTTTATGGGACTTTTACAGAAGGTAGGTTCATTTTGTAAAAGCGGGCAATATCATTATTTAAGAAATTTGGTTAATAATATGCCAAGGGAAGCAAATTGGTACAATATAATTATACACCAATACTTAAAATAGACCAAACCAACTACAGCATATTAATAAAACTTCTATGATTGCATGGCTGTATAAGCTATAAAATTAATGGAAAATAAGAAGGTAGATTTTCATGACTTTTTACTTGACATTTTTGCTAAATAAATAAAATTAACTGAACTGAATACTTCAGGTACATTTCATGTCAACCAAATATATTTGAAAGGGTCAAATTCCTTCAGTTTCTTACAGAGTAGCTTATAAAAATCACCTTGGGAGAGATGGGGAAAGCTGAACTTCCTGCCACCAACCCAGAAGCCCATTAGCTCCTCTTACATGCCACTTGTGTAACTGCCACCACATACCTGGTGACTCTTTCATTTATACAGAAATGACTCAGTGAAAGATTTTTACATATGTAAAAGAGTTTCAGAATAGCAAAAGAAGCTCAGAGTTGAATCAGCATGGTCTGTTTTATAAAGTATAATAATAGGACATCATTAATTAACTCCTTAAGAATTGGCTAAATGAGGGAATGAATTTAACTCAGAAATACCTCTACAGATAGCTTTAAAACATAAGTGTAATTCTAATTCAGTATTCTACATCATCAAGAATTATTTAGATTGCCATTACAGCCACTTATTTATTCATATCCCCTTATTGAACTTGTTACTTAGACCATGATTCTCAGAAAGCAAGCTTTTTGATCATGTAATCTTGGGTTTTCTGAACAGTTCCTATAAGACCGCTTTTATTTTTTTTAAACTTTTAGCATATCCATGTGTGTTGAACTTAAGCATTTATGGATTGCTGTGGACCCAACCCTCTTTCTAGGTATAGAATTCTTGAAATCGTTTTGGCTTCAAAGCTGTCTAATAAAGGCTGTCAATGTAACATGAGATATTTTCTGTGGGAGTTTGCATGAGATCCCAGGAAAGTTAATAGATGCAAGAGCTACCTCAGTTGGAAGAAGAGCAATTCCTCTGTTAAGGTAGGCCATGGGGTAAAGAAGTGAACACAGTGTGTACAATCACCAAAGCATATAAGAGGACAGCATTCTCTGTTTCAGCATTCCAAATGCCTGATGGGTAGAGTCTGTGAGGATGGAAGGTGGGAACAGACTGAGAAGAAGAATTGTGAAGGTCAGGAGCAGCAGATCCTAACACACTTTGAGCAATCATGAAGAGTTTGGATTGTACCATAAAGGTTAGGTAAACTAGCTGAAGTTCAGTGAGTAGTGAAGAGAGAGGATCAGTTGGGATTTGAGGTATAACTCCTCAGCAACAATGCCCTGAAGAGGTTGGGAAACACCACTGCAACATAAGGAAAAAGCAACCATGACCCAAGTGAAGGCAGAGGCTGAGAAAAGAAAAAAGAATATTTTAAGAGGATCTGTGGAGAATCTATTACACACCAAACTACTTATTAAAATAGAGAGAGAAAGAACGATCCAACTATGTCTCAGGATTCTGGCCCAGTCTGGTGGATCCTGGTGTCATTTAGTGCATAAATGGTATGAGAGGAAGGGCAAATTCGGAAGTGGGTGAAAGAATAAAGAAATAGTGATGATAGACAAAGTGCTGATTTCAGCATTTTTTCAACAGTGGCAAAAAAGAAACACGAGAAAAACCTTGCTTTCTTAACCCGTCTTGGTCTTGTGCTCACATTGGAGAGTGTTTCTAAACCTTAACTGCATGTCAGGATCATCCTAAAGCATGAGAATAGCACTTGGCATTCCCCCGGTGATTGTGATAGACAGGCAGCAGTTAGAGTGCAGGTCATTTGGAAGGGCAGATGGCATGTAGGCTAAGATCTCACAGCAAGGGCAGTCAGAGCCAGAGGGAGAGGGTTTGTAACATTAGAGCTTTGCAAACCAAAATTATCACCTTTCTAACAAGATGAAGTCTTTCTCCCAATTCTGTTGTTTTATTTGTCATAACAAAACTCTGGATCAATTTGAACTGTAATATCATGGGAAAAATGTGAAACCATTGAGCCCCTCATTCATTATATCTAAGGAGAGTCACTCAGTAGGAAGAACTTACTGGCAAATCTGTGACTTCCCACCCCTGTCAATCACTCAGAGGCTGAATTCAAGCAGGCTTGAGGAGCTGGGCCTGGAGAGAGTCGATGGAGAGTGAGCTTCTTCTGAGTATAGAGAACAAGTTTGAAAGATTTAACTATACCCCATTATGGCAGCCATTGTGTGGAGTCTCTGGATTTGAAACAGCATGTCTCAGTCCTGAGTTCAGGAAGAAATATATGGCGGCTGTCGGGATGCGAGACTCACAGAGCTCCCTGCTTATATTTGAAAGGTGTTGTTGGCTCCAGGTGAATAAGGCAGCTACATTCACAGTCTCTTTTCACCCAGCCCTATGTGGCCACAGGAAAATGACAGACATGTACTAATTGAGGAGCTGTGCCCAGAATTGTGTCTCCTACAATATGGAGGCACCAGAGTCAAGCAGAAAGCAGAAAAACCAAGAGGCTTCTCCTGTACTCATTTCCCCCCAGAAGCATTGGCAGCTATCTGCAGTAATCTTCATGGGAAGTAGACACCCATCCCCAACTCCAGTAGAAGTGAACTACTCTTGGGAAAGCATTTTCAGTAGAAACACCCCGGGGAAACTCATTGATTCATGAAGATTCTGTCTCTTTATGCAATTGTACATAACTATACCTTAACCTGATTTTGTTTTGATTTTCTTTTGTATGGTTGGTCTGGAACTCACTGTGTAGAGCAGGATAGCCTTAAATTTGTGGCAGTCTTCCTACCTCAGCTTTCCAAATGCTGGGGTTGCAGGCATGCATTACTATACCTAGCCTCCTTGCTCCATTTTATATAGAAAAATGAAGGTTCAGCTTTGCAGAACCAGATTAGAAATTTTCCTAAGCCAAAAATTGGTATTTCCTCCACTATGTTATAGGGTATACTTATAGACAGTATAGTAGTCTAAATTGGCTAGTTCCATAGTAAATAGACTACAAGACTAGAGATATGACTCAGTCATTAAGAGCACATGTTGTTCTTACAGAGGTCTTAGGTTCAGGTTCCAGCACCTACATAGTGGCTTACAATTGTTTGTAACTTCAGTTCCAGGGTGTTTAACACCCTTTTCTAGCCTCTGTTGTTACTGTACATACATGGTACACAGCCATACAAGCAGGCAAAATTTCCACACACATAAAATAAAAATAAATCTAGAAAACGGATGGTAGTAGATTTTTTCCTAAGGTCTATGACTCATTAGCCCCAGAAAGTTGGTTATGTCTCCAGTACTGTGACTCATTTCCTTCCTGTTGAGTGAGCTCTAAGTCTGTTTAGACAGCTTTTGGTTGCCACTGACACCTGAGTGCCACTTATTACTCCTTACTACAATCTAAATCTTACCCTTATACCCACAGATAAGCATAGCTTTGATGAGAAGTGTCTCCTCAAAAAGCTTCTCTTTACAGTAAACGGAGACCATCACAGAAAACCACAACTGGACACAATACAGAAACAAACAGATCATAGGGAGCCCAGCCCCAGTGGATATATCTACACTGCAGTTCCTGCATCTGCGGGTCAGGGAGCATCATGGAAGAGGGAACAGAAGTATTGTAAGCAACAGAATATCAGGAAGTCTGCTGTGAAACAATCTCTTAGAAATGGCTGTATATACAATATGGAACAATGGTAGTATCAATGGACATTTTAACATGGAAGGGGGAGTTTTCATGGGATCCACCCTTGTAACTATAGGCAATTAATGACTGCTGGGAGAATGAAAATTAGCTTCTTCCATGGATGAGCTTTGGATGGCCAATGCAGGGTGGTCAGCCTGAAACTCTATACACGCAAGTAACAAAATTAGCTTACGTATATGTATTAGAAAAATTGGTTTATGATACAGATACTCCATGGCCCCAAACTTAAGGCAAAGAGTGAATGATAAAAATTTAGTACATAATCAAGATATTGGTATTATAAATGATAAATGATTTTAAACAACTGACTTCTTTAAACAGCTATTTCATAGGCCCCTATGATAATTCTGTGGGCTCTAAGCATATAACAATTAGGAAAAATGACAAAATCAGGGATAGAGGGATTGTTCAGTAGTTAAAAACACTCACTCTTCTTGCAGAGGCCTCAGATTTGGTTCCCGGCAACTATATGGCAGCTCACAACCCATCTCTAACTCCAGGTTCAGGAGTTCTGTACCTTCTTCTGACATCTATGGGTATTAGGCACACACATGTTGCACATACATACATGCAGGCAAAACATTCATAGATATAGATAGATAGATAGATAGATAGATAGATAGACAGACAGACAGACAGACAGACAGACAGACAGACAGACAGACAGATAGATAGATAGATAGATAGATAGATAGATAGATAGATAGATAGATAAAGATAGATAAATCATAGAGCATACACTACAGTAGTAGGAATAAGAAAACAAACTAAGTCAAATTAATAATAAGTCGGGAGGTGATAATTGCTCTGATGGAGCATAAAATGGAAAAAGGAGAAATAATTAATGGCATAAGCTGGTAGTAGAGAGGAAGGCGTCTTCTTTTATACAGTCCTGTTTTATCAAGATGACTTAACTGAAATGAGAACCTAGAGCAAGCCTAGAAGGCAGCCAGGGTTTGAACTAAGCAGACATAGACTTTGGGCAGAAGGTGGAGGGTCACATAGAATGAATAGCAGGTGCAAAGGCTCAGGAACTGTAACAGCCACACCCTTGTGTGGTTATAATATTGTGTATCCTAATAAAATTTGCCTGAAGATCAGAGAACAGAACAGCCACTAGATTAAACATAGAAGCCAGGCAGCGGTGGCACACACCTTTAATCCCAGCACTTGAGAGCCAGAGATTTGTCTGGATCTCTGTGAGTTCAAAGCCACCCTGAACTACATAAGATTGACTCGGTCAAGGAGAGAAACAGCCAGGCAGTGGTGGCACACTTTAATCCCAATACTTGGGAGTCACACACCTTTAATCCCAGCACTAAAAAGGAAGTGATATGGTGGGCGGAGAAAGGTACATAAGGCATGAGAAGACAGGAACTAAAGCTTTTCGGCTGAGGAATCCATTTCAGCTAGAGACCTATCGGCTGAGAATTTTTGAGCTAAGGAGTTGGTGAGGTAAGAATTAGTGACTATGGCTTGTTCCTTTGTCTCTCTGATCTTCAGGCAAATTTCATTAAGGTATGCAATGTATCACCATACCCTTGTTTCACCAGTCTGTGATGCTGGCTGTCTCCTGAGTCTCTATGTGAATTTTAGCATCACTAGCTACAGGTTTTGTTTTTGTATTGAGTTTAGGTGCTCTGATTGATATGGTATTTCACAGCATGAGGTCCTTGGGGAAAAAGAAGAGGGGAAGTAAAAGGTCTTCTCTATCTTCTTTGTCCTCTAGAAAGATTAAAGCCAAAACAACTACTTAACAGATCTACCACCACAATTCTGGTCTCCAAAGCCCTACTATCATTTTTTAGTACACCAATTTTCTCCTTTATTGTCTGTCAGCTAAGGATATATGGAGGCAGCCCTTCACTGTTATATGAAACATTCCCTGCATTGGGGAAGGCAGAGTTTTCTTTCTGTACATCTAATTATGAAAATGAACCCATACACCTCATGATTGGGGATATCAAACAGCTCTGAACTAACTCTCTCTGAAGCCTTTGATTCATTAAAAGTGAACTCAATTCCTTTTGGCACGAGAGCTCCTTAAAATATCAGCAACACAACGATGTCCTGACCTGCTTGGTAGCATCGTACAAAGAAACTTCATTTTCTCGGCATTTTGAGTTCAGTCTCAGAGTTACATGACTTTCTTGGAAGGTTTAGAGGACACAAAACACCTCAGAGAAAATTGCTTCTTAGTTTCAGTTTCTGTGAAGCTAGGAAGAGCCCCAGTACACCAGTGTCTTCTCAAATTGGGAATATTAGAAACCCGATTCTTTCCTCGTGTCATTGTGGGTGTTTTAGTCTCTTGCTACTCACTACTTTCAATCTAAGTTTGGTCCAATGGTAACAGTTTTGTTCTTTATAACTCCTAAAATCAAAGGACAAGGATGGACCTAGTCAGCGTGTACAGTTTTGGTGGAACATTTCTTCTTGCCTTTGATGTATTCAGCTTCTAGAAGGCACAATATTTTCACAGAGAGGAAATGTGATCTTGAATTCAGCTTTGATCTAACTAGGGAACTTAAAGTAGGGCTGGATTTAAGCCAAAACAATTTGGAAAGATAAGGCAAAATGATGCGATGTAATATGCAAAGATACGAGAGAGCTCCGTATCTGAAATCTCAACCGTTTCACAGATTCTGAACAGTAGTCCATTTCTTTGGATTAAAGCGCTCTCTCTCTCTCTCTCTCTCTCTCTCTCTCTCTCTCTCTCTCTCTCCTCTCTGTCCCCACAATTTCCTTTGGGTATCATTTATAGAAAGTTTCAGATTTGATACACACAACGGCTTCATTTGTCTTACACCAGAGCATTAAGGACATATCCTAACATAAAATAATAAAGTTACCTGAAGTTCAGGAAAATGATGGCAAACAACACTTAAGCCATTTCAATAGTGCTTATCCTTGTGGCAGGCCTACAATAGGCAGTCATAGCTAATATTTTATTAACCATTCAATAACCATAGCATTAATTATTGAGGATGAAATTGGATAGCTGGTAAATGGGGTCACTCCTCTAGAAACACAAACACAGAACAAGCATGCCTAGCCATTTGCATCAGTTAAATCTGTTCAGAGCATCCACCTGGGGGTCCTTGGTCTGCAGCACTTAAGAGTGTGTCTTATGTCTTCTTTGACCAAGAAGAGCCATGTGATAAAAGGGTGGCAATTTGGCACTTACATGAAAGTGGCACATAGAAAATTACTCCAGCCTGGCAAAATGTTTTTATTCTTAAAAAATAATATGGATGATTTCCCCTAAAGAAACAATAATTTTAGGGTCTAAGTCCCCCAAAATAAAAGCTATACAATGTAAACAGTCAAAGAACTGAACATCACTGTGAAAGTGTCTGTCACATAAGGAAACATTTTGTTTCTGTGCTGGTTGATATTGTCAACTTGATAGGATCTACACTTACCTAGGAGACAAGTCTGAATATTCTGTGAGGATTTTTTAAATGAGATCCACTAATGTGCAAAGTTCCATCCCAAATATAAGAAGCACCATTCCACTATCCAAGGCTGTATAAAAAGGAAAAGGCTGTCTGACTGTAAGCGTCCACAGCTCTTTGCTCCTTGACCACAAATGCAGGATGACCAGTTCTCAATCATGATCCTCCCCCACCATGAGGGACTGTTCTGCTGAACTGTGCGCAAAAATAAACCCTTTCTTCCCTGTTGGTTTTGCCAGGGTACTTCATCACATCTATAAGGAATGAAACAAAGACAGCTTCTCTTCTCGTTCATACTATATGTCAGCAAAAGACAGATGGTCATCATCATTTCTGCATCTTTCTTCATTATCCAAGTACTTTATAGACATTGATTAGTTAACTCTTCTACAATCCCTGCCAGGAAGGTCAGCATGATTAACCCGAAGCCAAGAGCCAGAAAACCTAGGGGCATATAATGTATCCTTTCTTCCAAGGACAATATCTAAACATTAGAGTGCTTTCATCAGAAAGTATTTCTCCCCTTGCTGACATATACAATACTGAAAATGCCATTTCTTTTCTAATACAAAGCATGCAAAGCAGAGTCACACTTACCGGCAAAGAATACAGTGTTATTCCTGGCAGGAGTCTCTATTTAATTAGAGTCAACACACTTGGGTAAACTTTTCAATCTGTGACCAGTGGAGGCATTTAAGGTTAGAGCTCTGATGTCTTACTTCAATAGCCTGTTCTTGCTATAAATACCCAGGAAAGTCCAGGCATGCCCCCAGAGGCTAGTTCCAGGCTTCAGGGATACTAAAGTAAATTTGGGGCCAACGTCCTTTTTAATGAAACTTTTGAGTGGGCTAAGACTCACATTAAAACTTTAGAGCAATGAGAATAATAAATAGTCAAAGGAAAAGAGAAAGAATTAGCTCAGAATAGTGTGGAAACTAATGACTGGTGATTCTTTAGATTGAGTAATCAGGGGAAAAGAGCCCCCTTGAGAACGTGGAATGGAAGGTGAACAACAAGACATATCTTTCCAGGAGATGGGAAAGGCAAAGGATGCTCCATACAGAAATAGAAGGTAAACTAACAATAAGCTAGCACAAACCCTAAAGTAGCAATGAACTCCATACAGCCAAGGCTTTAAGAGCATTTCACTGAGGCTGAAGAATAGGGAGCTGAGAAGGCAAATTAACATAGGGCCAGAATGTGTAATCAAAGAAGGAAGTCAAGTTTATTATAACAAATATTCAGAAACCACTGGGAAGTTTCAAATAGCAGTGTAGAAAACCTGTATTCCTATTTGCTGAGCAATACTAATGCACTGGATGTGGTGGCATATATTTGTAATCTCAGCGCATGAGTGACTGATGCAGAAGGATCTCAACAATTCTGAGGCCAAGTTGGGATACACAGTGTGTTCAATGACAGCTTGGGCTATAGAATAAGACTCTGCCCCAAAAAAAAGGAAAACTCAGAACATGAGACCTGGAGAGATGGCTCTGTGAATTTAAGGGCACTTCAGCTCTTCAGAGGACCCAAGCTTGGTTCCTGGAACCCTCCTAGTAGCTCACAACCAACAGTGACTCCAGTTCTAGAAGATCCTGCACTCTTTTCTGGCTTCTGTGTGCACCTGCATGCATGTGGTGCACATACAGACAAGTAAGAATACAACAAATACACATAAAATAATTTAAAATGTTTTAAAAGAAGAAATGAAGATAACTATATGAATTCTTAAGTTTTAAGGGTAGGGTAAACAGAACTTGTTAATAGATGTGGGAATTATGAAGGGTGAAGAATCAAAGACAGCTCTTCTTTCTTTAGATGGAAAATTAGAAGAGAATTATTAGCTAGTACTTGAAATTGAGGCATCTCACAATGAACTTAAACTTGGCACTAACAGACCCATGGCTTAATTTTTAGATCAAGTAAAGTAGATTAATCATATTTCCAGTACAATGATAGAGGTAATCTGGTTTTTACTCTTTGTTATAATAATGGTTGGAAGAAAAAACTATAAAATTAGATCAAGTCCACCATTGTTTAAGAAAATCAAAAGTTAAAACCAATATGAGCTTACTTGAAATTATTAAAATTTGTAATTCAAGTTAATTTTGAGATCAAGTGTGTATTAAATTGTATTTCTGTTCCAAAGCAGAGATATTCCAATAGACATCCTAAGAACAGCATGAAAATTATATTCTAAGTGATATAAACAGACAATAAACCATGATATAGTTATTTATTCAATTGTAATTGTAATAAAGGAAATAAAAAATGTATGACACTGAAAACAGAAACTATCAGGAAGATCTGAGCTGGAAGGCAGCAGGATCTTCTCTAGGAGACAGTATGATCTTCAACAGACTGGATCTGAGAAAAGCTGTAGTCATCTCTAAGACACAAACCCATAGCTCCAACATTCACGCACAATGTACTGGAGGAGAGAATCTAGTCAATGGATTGCCTGGCCTCTGAACCAGCAATCATTATTGACCCATTCAATTGTAACTTGGGAATGGGAGTGTGTCATAGGAAACAAGGGCCTGCAATTTGCAAGGACTAGAGAAGCTGTTAAGCTTGGAGAGAAGTTGGATATAACAGCTCATTGACTTACACTTCTAATATAATCCTCCATTCACCTTTGCATTCTCAGAGCTCAGCAGAGGACAAGTGCAGAGCAAGCATTCATGGTTGAGTGAGGGGTGAATAAATGAATAATGGCAATTAAATACACAGTGGAAGGCATTTTTGGCTCCTGCTAAGTGGTAAGGAAGTCGATACAACAGATCAATCATGGCCCTCTCCCAATATAGTAACCCTACTGCTGTAGCATCTGTGGAGCTGAGCATTACCAACAGACATGCTAACCAATTAAGGTAGAACTATGTGGGTTATTATTGACTCCTGATCTCTATCACACCTGATTACAGTGCTTCTCAGACTGTGTAGAGCCTAAGAATCACCCAAGGCATACATCAAAATGCAAACTCCTAAGTCTCAGTATAGCCAGAGGAGGACTCAAGAATATGAGAGTAATTTGGAGGGGCTAGAGTAAAGAAAGGGACAGGGAAAGTGATATAATTCCATTTTACATAAAAAGTAATAAGAATAAAATAAAATAAAATAAACTTTATATTACTACTGTATCCATAAATAGGAATTGAATAAATGCCTTGATTTAGTCATTCCAAAAAA